>CM049377.1:5429986-5667486 GCA_026937815.1 Etheostoma perlongum
GGTAAAAAAGACAAAATGGGGATATTTTGATAACTTTCCAGAGTTATAAACTTTAAAGGGCTGTGTAATGTAAAGCCTTCAAATTTACAGTATGTAGCCTTGAGTTGTTGTTTTTTACCACAGGGCTGTTTTCAGTCTGAACACCTGCTAAGGGTCTGCAGCCCCGCCAGCAGCTCTGTGAGACACAGTTGTTCTTGGAGCTAAATGCTAACATTGGCAGTGTTCCCCATGTTCACCATTCAGTTTAGCATTTTAACATTCAACAAGTCAGGGGATGACCAAAGTCTGTACTGAACTTAATGGCAGTCCATCCGGTGGTGCTCGGTTGACTCAATAACAGACCAACAGTTCCATCCAATAATGTGGATAATAGACACTTTCAGGGCCTTCCAGTAAAGTCAGTGCACGACGCTGATCTCATCTACCGCCCCAGTCAGACCTCTGGAGAGCAACCTAACTTAACTGTTTAACTTCATCTCCCCCTCAGGTTTTCACTTCCTCACTCCCTTCAGCCGATAAAACTGAACCCTTTACAACATTACCAGATGATGTTGTCTAGACCGAACACAAAGAAGATGTGTTGTTATTGCCTTTTTTTGCCTCTGACATTATGTGAGAAATGTTCAGCTATTTATATGAATAGTTTTTCTTATTACATGTTATCTTCCCTTTATTTAATCCCTTCCCATAAAAAAATCAAATTTAAAGACAATCTAATCCTTGAAACCCATAGAAAATAATCTCTCGCCTGAAATAATCTGCTCTAAAGGTTAAAAAGTTACTTACACAAATCCTAAATAACACAATTTTAAAACCAGTTCATCCAAGTAAAATAACGTTTTTTTTTACGTCAACAATCTTAACATAAAGTCCACTTACTAGCTTTTCCACTTTCAACTGCATCTCATGGTCTTCATCAGCGTATGGAGTTTGCCCAGTTGTCATGGAGATGAGATGCAGCTGAAAGTGCTAGAGAAAAGCTATTAGTAAGTGCACCACGTCCTCGTGGGAAGTTATTTTTCACTACTGTACTATATTGAATGTATGACATGTAAAGCTCAAAATGCTGTAAAGAATTTAAATTGATGAAAAAAATAGTTCCTCTACCAACCTTTGGGAATGCCGGGACGTTGAAGGCATCCACGTTTCTACGGGGCAACTTTGTGCTATGGGGGTGTGGTGGAGGAGGGGCGGGATGGGAGGGCGGGGCATGTCGTGGAGGCGGCACCGGCGGCTCCACCATATCTGTCCCGCTGTCCCTCTTTTGGGGTGCCTTGTCGGCCTTCCTCAGCTTCCTGACGCAGGCGTACTCGGCCGTCTCCGGAGGGTGAGGGGGAGACATGACCTGGGCTTCGGGTTCGGGTAGCCCTCCTTCCACATCACCGTCTGGGTCGGGGGGGCGCCGGGGTGTTGGCGGGCACTGCCGGAGGGGCTGGGGTGTCTGTCTGCCCAGCCCTGCCTACCATGGCATACAGGGCATCGTCAGTACGTGTGGTGGAAGAGCTTCGGCCCACTTCGGAGTAAGTGTGCTCGCTCTCCTCTCCAGTCCCGGAGGGGATCTGGGGAAGCTGCCTGCCTTGAGAAGGAAGGTCAGAGTTAGACCTACAGCAGATGGTCCGTACCTTTCTTGTTAGATGCTGGTAGAGAGGAAAATCTGGAGCTGACAGTAAACTGGGAACTGACGTAGATGTTTTGAGAAAACGCGTCCAAATTGACTTCATTCCACTGCAGTGGAAATGGGACATATGCTTCCAGTATATCTCTTCAAACCCTCTCAGGCTACTGTCTCAGCGCCCACACACACAGTTCCCTGTTGACTGTCAGTTCCAGGACTTGTCTTGGCGCTCTGATTTCTGTCTTTGAGAAAGAAAGAGAGGCATGTCCATGACTCAAGCTTTATCAGTCCAGTGGAATAAGGCTGATTTGTGAAGGTAATGGGAATTCTGTTTTAGGGTAAATTACATTTATGGTTTTACATGAATTTAAGGCCGGATCAGACACGGAGCACGTGGAGGAATGTTAAGCATTTATTTTTCATTAAGCATTTATTTTTCATTATTTCCATTTATTATAAGGACGAGCCAAATCCGAACATGCTAGGGTTACTTGTCATTTATCTGCTGCTTCATTTTCCGATAAATTTTCCGTTTTTGCCAATTCAGAGTATAGTGATTCTGTTGGGTGAAAACCTTGTATCTCCACTGATTATGATTTTCATGCTTTAAAATAAGTGGGAAAATGATTGCTTGCACTGGAAAAAAAGTACTATTTGATGCTTCTTGATACTTTTACTCCACTACATTTCAGAGGGAAATATTGTACTTTTAACTCTACAGTTATTTTAAATTTGATGCAGTATGATGCAGTAATTTATACCAGTATTCGACCCAGTAGTATACAAAGTATCTAAAATATGCTCCAAATTGGTCTTACATGTTAAAAATTATTAAATGAATAATTAAATATTTAAAATGAGCCATTCTGTAACAAAGGTACTTTATCTTTTGATACTGCAGGGACATTTAGCTGATAATACTTCTGTTCTTCTAACATTATGAATGCAGGAATTTAACTTGTAATGGAGTATTTTTAGACTGTGGTATACTACTTTTAGTTGTAAAGGATCTAAGTACTCTGTGGTTGAGAACAACTTCAATTCTTCAAGATTTCCCTTTGATGCTGCAAAAAGTGCCTTGTCATGCAGCTAAAAACATGACCAGCCTGTTTAATTTCATTAAGGAGTTGTTTGTCAGCAGACAGCAGAGAGGTACAGTACAGCACAGGTCAGGATCTGTATGAGAAAGATGCACTCACTTTTGCCATTGCAGTTCATCTTGTTCATCTCAGTGTCTGATTTACTGATGGAGCGCAGCTTAGACTGCCTGAGTATACCCTGACAACACACACACACACACACACACACACACACACACACACACACACACACACAGAAGGCCAGTTAACAACTCATTAAGACTGATGGGCTGTCCTCTGAATGATTTTGTGCCCTGGTAAATTAAGGTTCTTTAGCAAACTCTGCTGCAACACAAAGAAATGGAAGAGTGTGTGTGATACCTACCATGTCCATGAGACGGTGTTTTCCACCCTCGCCGGGAACATTGTGTGTCTTCCCCTTCCTGTGGTAAACACAACCGCTCTGTCACACGGGTTGACACTTAGTACAGAGATGGACTGTGCGTGCGTGCATGCTTGCGTGTGTGCGTGCATGCGAGTTTGAGTCACTGTCCATGTGTGTCTGAGTCATAGTGTGTGTGTGTCTGTGTGCGTGCCGGTGGTGGTATTTTTACTCAAGAACGGCACTGAAGTACAAATTTGAGGTACTTTACTTTAGTAATTCCATTTTAAGATACTTTATACTTCTACTCCAAGAGTAGCAAATATTGCAGTTTTTACTTCACTGCATTTTTTTGATATCTTTAGTTACTTTGCCAATTCAAATTATTAATACAAATACGGATACTTTTGTACTTTTACTTGATTAAGATTTTGAATGCAGGACTTTTACTTGTAACAGTATTTTTACACTGTATTGCTACTTTTTAGGATCTGAGTACCTCTTCCACTATCGGTACATGCATGTGTAAATGAGCATGTGTGTGTGTGTGTGCGTGTGTGTGTGTGTGTGCGCGCCTCACCTCTGGCAGCCCACGCAGAGCACCACGATGAGGATGGTGACAACAAAGGCTGAGGCAGCAGCGATAGCACCCAGCAGCAGGACCTTGCCGTAGGGAGGAGCCGTGAAGTTTAGCCCGTCCTGCATGGAGGCCATGTGGGAGCGCTGACGCTCACTTGCTCTCACACACACTCACACTCACACCCTTACAACTCATCCACGCAGGAAAGTACCACGGTCTCACTGGGATCTGCAGCGAGAAGGCACAGAGTGGCGCTTAATTAAAAAATTATCTAACCTTTACAAAACATTTAGTAGACATTAAACAAAGCAGCAAAAGTAGAAGTCAAATATTCACAGTGAAGGGAAGAAGATTTGAAAAATCAGAGTGATGCCAATCAAGATCTGGATCCAAGGTATCATCCACCATGTTGATGTGTTTGTGTTAAATAGTCATCTTTGTACTATATGTGTAATTGTCGCCTAACTCTGTGTGTGTTTTGCTTTTCTTTTTGTTTTGAGCGGAACTTCTCAGGATGCAAAAATGAATTTAAACTGAGTAAAAAGTTGTATTGTATCAGATAAGTGGAATATTTAAAAATGCAGGTTTTCAAATGTATTTCATCTATTCTAAGGGTCTTCCACAGAAGGTTTAGTTTGAAGGTAACACTACCCCACAGAAATAGACAGACTGAAATGTGTGAGGACAAGAAGAAAATATAAAAGCAGTTATTCTGATGTTCAGCAGTCAACCTTGTGTGTGTGTGTGTGTGTGTGTGTGTGAGAACAGGTTTGTTCACTGTTTGAATAAATGATGCAGTTGACCTGAAATCATCGGACCTGTTATCTGTTGGAGCCACCATCATTTCACAATATCAATCCCAAATATCATCTGGCATTGTGAAACCTGTGCAGATCCAGCGAGAGGTGAGTAAATATTAATTATTTTTTGAATATACATTTGCTCCCTTCTATGGTTATCTGTAAAAGAACTGTTTTTGTGTTGAAGGAATAAAAAAAGAATGATAGAGACATGATCTAGTTGTGAAATTGATAATTGGTTATTGCTAAACTGAATGGTACGCCCATTTATTAAATTCCAAAACGTTAAAATGGCGTTTGAATACAATTGTGAGTAAGGTTTTTAAGAGATTTTCAGACAGCTGTTAACCTGAAATCATCAGACTTGTCATCTGCTGAAGTCTCCACCGTCATTTCCCAATATCATTCCCGGATATCAGTACCGTAAGAGGGAAGTGAGAATTCTCATCCAGTGCTGAAACAGACATTACGCCTCCGGATGTGCTTCTGCTTTACCTTGTTGGAGGGGTTACTGAGATCTGTGTCACACTTGCATAGACATCAGCAGCATACCTGCTCACCAACAAAGATTTGCAAGTATCTGGGTCTGCAAAGCATAAACGTGAGCTAGAAAGTAATCCAACAATTCTACATTTAACACTTTGCTTTACAACTAAGAAATATATATCCGAACACTATGAATCTCCGTTTGCAGGTAGCTGCTGCAATGCATATGTGTAAATACACACTTCCCATGGTTTGAACCATTCAAACAAGAGCAAACATAAATATTGAGAAGGTACGAGGAGTCACAGCCAAAGCTGAACATGCCAGCAGGCAGAGTAACCTGAAGCACTGAAGGAGACGAGTGAAAGCAGAACGAACAGACAGAAACGTCTTTTTTTGCGTCTCCTCTACCCCCCCCCGCTTCTTGCCAGATCATTTCATATTTGGCAGGGAAATATGTTTCAAATAAACAATAAAAAAACAAAAACACGGAGCATAACGAAAAGACCAAACAACAAGCCTGTTTTTAATCTCTGTCAAATCATACCATCTGTCTACTGTGACAGTGTGTCTTCGTGTGTGTTTATTTGTCACTTGTCCATCAGCAACAACAAGACAGACTGAGGAAAACATACCGCCTGCTTTCATCCAGAGTCTTGTTGTTGTTGGGATGATGATACTAAACTGTCTTTATACGTCTGTCCAAATGTCTTTCATGTATTTATTCAGCTTAAAATAACAGATTTTCTTCAAAAGCTAAAAAAAACCCTCCATGATGAAACTTCCTCGCTAATGATCAAATCTGACACTTGTTTTAGTATTAGATTCCACATATATCCTTTAATTTCAGGGAGAATGTAATCATCACAGTCCAAATTACTGTAATAATTAGTTTCTGGTGCAGCATGTGTATCTTCTCTGAAGGTTAATCAAAGCCTTGGACACCTCAAGACTGTTGCTGTCTTTTTGCAGCTCAGATAGTTTAGCTTTAGCGCTGCAGTAGAGATCTGTGAAGTGAGTGAGGCCTAATGAGGATTCAGGCAAACCAAGCATGAATTTCTGGTACGCTCTTCTTCACTATAATCATCGGTTCAGAACCTTGTTATTTGGGTAAACTTAATTTGAGGTTCATTATAATATATATATATATATATCTCATCCACTAAAATTGCACAAAGATGTATGAATCAGCCAGCCGTTTATGTTTTAGGCAGGTCTGCTGATTTAGGCCATACCCACGCCAGTTAAGCAAATCCTACTTTTGCTATCTAGTCCATTTTCTGTCACCCAAGTGGAGCCATATATATATATATATATATCCATAGGGTCTGATTATTCAAAAAAAGATGTGTATATTTAGAAGTGTTCAGGGTGACAGTGTGTTTTGTGTGCCATCTTCCACAGAAGAAAAAGCCTTCAGTCTGTCTCACCACTATATTCGCCAAGACCAGCTGCATATTATCTATGGCCAACAGATTTGCCTGCTCAATCTGGCACACATACCAAAATTAAGCACTATTTTGTCTATGATCTCTGGACCCCCTTAAGAATTTTTTTTTTTTTTAAATACATTTTCACTGTTTTGACTGTATGACAACTCTAAGCATCCACAGCCATGCCAGTGGTGCTTTAAGGTAAATTAAGTCAGTCTAAACGCAAAGTCCCGCATTGGAGTTCATTATAAATTAGTTACATGTCCAACATCGGTCAATACATTGACACTGAAAGTATACTAATCAGTCAGATTGTTGCACACTTTGATGTTTTTATCCACATAATCCTTGAGTCTGAGTCTGCTGATTTAGGCCACAGCCATTCCTACCTGGCTGGGGGAGGGGGGCGTGTCTGTGTTTGACTGACAGCAGCTTGCATTTGCAGGACCACATCAGCATCGAAGCAGGCAGCGGGGACATTTGCTGGTATGTTTAGGCTACATGTTGTTAAATGTGCTGCAGCTGTACAGCTAATTAGCTATGTAGCCTGCAAACTGACATCAGCAGTGCCCTTTCCCACATTGAATGTTTGTGTTGCTAAGGAGGAGGTTACAATAAAAGTGATATAAAAACAAAAATGTAGCAGGAAAGCTAATGTGGGTTGTTGTTCAGAGTCTGTGGCTCATGTGTTGAACCCTAACTGTGGAGGGGGGTGCTACACACTGTTGAATGAATGCAAAATTAGAGGGTGCCATCATGGAACAAAACATATAATTTTTTTTCTTTTAGTTTCTGACACAGCACAAGTGATTTACAGAGCAGAGATGTGTGCTGTAGCAGATAAAACTAATTCATTGTAATTCCAGTTAGACTTAAACACACTCAGTAGAGGGGGGGTCTGTATATCAGTGGTCAGCACAGGAATCTGCACTGCCTCTCATTGAAGGTGTATCTATGTGGATTTTCCCCCTGACCTTTTATTTTCTTCTTTGTGAATGTTTCTTCTTTTCTACCAAAGTATCCAGAGCATATTCTTTGACTGATTTTCCTACTGTATCTGCAGAAACAGGACAAACGTGTAACAGGCTCTGCAGAAGTTGTGCAGATATGGGGGTAATTTGCATTTCTTCGAGGCGATCCAGCCACTAACCAAACTGTTCTCAGCATGAAATCCAATTTGCACCAAATTTCATACGCAGATGTCTCGGTGGTCCTTTGCACGGTGCTTGGAGTTTTCGTTGTATGTTCGGGACAATCTGACCACAACTGCTTGGTTTCCTGGTTCAAATTAGTCATTAGTTACTATTAACACAATCTAAGTCATATTTTACAACACTACATATCTAACATAGTTGCATTCTTCTTTGAACATGTTTAAAGAGCAGCAAACAGGTTTTCCCAGCATATCTGTCAAAACTATTTGGGTATTTTAACAGCAGTCAGCAAACATGTCAAAGATTTCACACACCTGCTTTGAATGTCACCAATTCATCCTCCACCTTCAACAGAACACTTCCTGAGTGAGTCTGAAATATTATTCTGGATGTCAAGAGACCTTTGAGGCAATGGTCGTTTAATTCACAGTTGTCAGTGTAATTATATCTGTGCAGATTTGACAACAGAGCCGAGGAGTGGAGATGGAGAGGGTAATGAGAGAGAAGAAAGGGGAAAGGTGTAGGTGTGGAGGAAAAGAAAGGAGAGAGAGGAGGGGAGGAAGACATGCGTGGGAGTCCTGTGGCAGGTGTTTGAAGACGCTGAAAGCAGATGATGAGAGGAGGCTGTCACATTTCCCAACAAGGTTTCCCGGCCTCCCTTCCCCTTCCCTGTCTCATTGTGTCCTCACCTCCCTACCCATTCTTCTTCTTCTCTCCCTCTTTCCCCCTGCCTCCGCCTGCGGTGTTCAGCCAGAGTGACGCCTCAGCACTGCAGTGTAATCTCTGGCCCTAGAGCTGCCTCACACGCGCCAACCAATTGGACGTAGCGCTTAGAGCAAGAGCAAGAAATGGCCCTTCCCTGGCTCCCCCCCCCCCCCCCCCTCCGTAAGCCACAGAGGCGCCTGTGTCGCTCAGTGTGCTCGTTACAAACTACCAGCAAATACCTGCAGGTGTAGATTTGCCAGGTGTTGCCCTGGCCGTGTATCACAGACCAGAAGGCTACTTAACACTGAGGGGGGGGCTGTTTTTGTAAGGGAACTGGAGCATCAGTGATCATTAAAATCTGGTTTCTTTACTGAATCACATGCATTGCATGTAGGGATGCAACAATGGGGATATGGGGCTGAAACTGACTCAAATAGCTGGGTTATCGGTGACTATGCGGCCAATCTATCCAACTAAGTGTTGACCAATTTGTTGCTGCATCTAAAACGGTTACACTTGAATTTTAACTCCTGTTAATTTTGAAGATTATGATCCCAGTCTCTTCCACACAGTGGGCCATACAGCTTATTAATTAAACACTGGGTATTGGCCGGTACCCAAAGCCCCGGTATCGGTATCGTATTGGGACTAAGAAGTCAGATCGGTGCATTGCTATGGTCATAAACCAAGTAAAGTCAAATATAAACAAATAAAAGTTCACCTTTAGAACTAAATTTTAGCAAATAAAGCCTGTAAATGTCTGAAAGCTAGTAACTGGACCTTTGAGCTTGTATTATGTTACAGCATATACAAAATACCGATTTCTATATCTTCCTTGTATATGTTTTTCTCTTCTTGTGCCAGTGGACACATATGAGACTAGCGATTATTATCTTTATTGATTAATCTGCCAATTATTTTTTGATGAGTGATTTGGTTCACTGGAAACCAAGATAAAATTGGCTGTTTTGTTTGAGCAACAATGTAAAATATTCAAAATATTGTATTTTCTATCACCAGATAAAAAGCAGCAAACACGTAGGAATGAGAAGCTGGAATTGAAAAGCATTTGTAATTTTTACTTTAAAAAATGTGATTATTGAAAAGGTCCGATTGTTTTTCTGTCAATCGACTAATCAACTAATTAACTAAAGCAGAACAACGAGCAGAACATCATCACATTGGAGAAGCTGGAAAACCAGAGAAAGGAAGACTTAAACGATTAATCGACTATTGAGTTAGTTTTTTGATTGACTAATGAATACACATTCTATCTCATGGTTCCAGTTTCTCAACTGTGAGAAATGTGCTGATCTACTGTTCCTTAGAGAAAATAAGACGTTTGGGGACATCACGTTGGACTGTGGGAAACGTGATTGAAATGTTTCACTCTCCTCTGGTGTTTTAGCTCCTATCAACTTAAGCACTATTAATCGATTATTGGAGAAATAACCATTAGTTGCCGTCCTGGATTACTGATTATATGAACATATCACCTGTTAACTTTGATCCAATCTCTTCTCTAAAGGAAACACGCTGGGGGAAACGTTTGACCAATCAGATCAAATTTAAGAAAAAAACAGCATTTTGTCTTTTTGTCAAACAAAATAAGTGCTACTGATGCTCTAACTCTTAAAATCAGTAACAATTTTTTTTTAATGGTTTCTGCTTATGGCACAAAAGTCAAACATGGAAATCTGTTGTATTATCTTTATCTTATCATCAAAAGCATTTTCTAAGGGACACATTTCGTCCTACAGTGTTGCAATAAATACCAGTAGGGTTTTCATTTTCTAGGAACATGCACTACATTACATGTGTTCATTATTAATAATACTGGAGCTCCTCTCAACACACCCAGCCAGCCGGCAGTGGCCTCTCTGCTGAATCTGCTCAGGTTTGGACAAACCACCTGGGAGTTCAAGTGGAGCAAAACCCTCACCCTCTGTGTGACACAAATAACAGCTGTGTGTGTGTGTGTGTGTGTGTGTGTGTGTGAGAGAGAGATGGGGGGAGAGAGGAGCGAGCTATTGTGTGAGAATGTGAATTAGGTCAAATGTTTGCTTGCAACAACGATTAACCAAGCCCCCGTGAGGAAGAAAGCTGAGGCTCTGTCTTTATCTGTGTAACGCTGCCGCTGATACAAACACTGCCTGACATTATTCACAGCAAATTATACAGAATAATGTCTTGTGTTGAGATGATTCACATTCTTTCCAGCAGCTTTGAAACAACAAGAGAGGTGCTGAAAGTTAAAAAGGGAAATGTATGTATGTATGTATGTATGTATGTATGTATGTATGTATGTATGTATGTATGTATGTATGTATGTATGTGGCTCATGATGGCCCCCACTCGGCGGGCATCAATCTCACGCTGGGTGAGGGTTTGGCTGCCCGGCTCGCTGTGCCTCTGGGCTCCAACACCTCCAACCGCAGTGATGCTGACAACAGGTTACAAACCTCAAAACCATGCATGCTGTGAAGATGGGTAAAATAAAATGCCCGTGCAGGAGGAGGCTATGAATGAAGAATTTCAGGCATGATGCAGTGTGCTTTTATCATTGTTTCATTAAGCCTGTAGCAACCACAGGGTTCTCCCCTTCTCCTTCTTTTTCTTCTCCTCTAATCATCAAAGCGTTTCCGATTCATTTCCAGATCAAAGTGAGGATGGTAAAGGGTGTTGTGTCCCTGAGGTCAGCTGGCAACTTACACGACAAAGCCAGTTCTCCCCCCCCCGAGTGAGGGAGGGGGGGGGCTGCAAATGTTAACGGAAGGTCTAACGGTAATTATCTTTGTGCTTCAGAGTGCTTCAGAGGGATAACCACACAGAAAACCAAAAATGATTGGAGGCTTCCTGCGCCTTCCGCTCTTCAAATCCCAATGAAGTTCTCTGATGGATCTGTTCATTTTGGGGCTTTAAAAATCACAAAAAGGCAATGCAGTTACGCTGAGGTGGGTGCACACGTGTCTGTGTGTTAAATGTCTGACCAGTGGAGATGAAGAAAAAGGCAGGGCAAACACAAAGAAAGAAAGAAAGAAAGAAGGCAGCGGTGGGTTACATGTCCTGGATGAATAAAAGATGCTGTATAGCAACTGCGTGTGCAGCTTATCGAGCTCAATCTATAGGCACATATGCATGACCCCCCCCCCCCCCCCACCTCCTCCCTCCAGCCTGTCACATAGCCACGGGCACAGAGCATTGCGCTATATCCCTGTACTCACTCAGCTCAGAGAGATTTGGGGAGGCGCAGCATCAACCCTGGTCGCTTCATTTAGTCTCTGCTTCCCCTCGGACCGGCCGCTCCCCACGACCATAATCAATCAAAGGCGACAACTTGGCTTTCTTGGGCTTCAGAAAACAGGAATGCAGCATATTGCATGTGACATCCTTTAAGCGCCCGCTGACCCGCTTGTGCGCCCCGTCCGCGCGCCTCTGCTCCCCAGCCAGAAAGGAGGCTGGGAAGTGTCTAACCTGGTTGTGTGCTGCTGCTGCCGCTGCCGCTTCCTCCACTGTTATCTCCAGGTTTTCTCCTCCACAATCCCCTCAAGCCCCTTCCATCTGTACTGGCATCCCCTCCGCTCAGCTACTGTGCTTCCATGTGACACAGACAGAGCTGGAGACCCCCCAATTTGGAATTTGTCTTTTGATTCTAGCGTCATCTCTTGGAAGGATGAGGAAGTGTTTAGCTGGGTCTAATAAATGGGGCTGCTTTTGGAGGAATTCTCAGTCCCTGAATAGGAAGAGACCATTTAGAATCTGCACAATTTGGACACTCTGGATCTGAATTACACTCTCTGTTCTGTTCTGTTGAAATTCTCTTCATTATGTGTTGTGGGTGCTTGTTTGATTTGGTTTATAGGATCCCTTCAAACCTGCAAAAAGAATCAGAGAAAGCCACACAACAAGTTGGTTGGAGCCTTTATTATATTGATCTCTTTAAATATGGGAATGTAAATCCCATGGTGAAATTTGGATCAATATTAACTTCCCCCATAAGAGCCTCTGCCACTATTAACAGTGTGTCTCTGTTCATGTTTGCCTTTTCACTTAAATAAAAAGAACAGTATACTAATATCATAATGTCAGGTCTAAATGTTGTAAAATATACAAATGTAGGCCTGTAATGTTTTTGTTTTAACCTTTCCACTCTCACACACCTTCGAGGCCAATAAAGCTCTACCGCTCTCTATCATCACCTACTGGTGCGTTCAGGGCCCTGCAGGAGCCAACCGCCTATCAGGGTGCAGGAGACGGTGTTGCTGTATGAGGGTCAATCCGTGCCACAGTGAGGGAGAAATAAGAATTATATGGGGAGAGGTCGTCTGAACATAGAAACTGTCCTGCAAAGACAGAAGACAGCAATAGTCCTCTGAGGAACAGAGGAAGCAGTGAGACATTATAGAGACCCAGGAAGAGGAGGACAGATTGGACTTGAGGCCGCTGATCGTTTTCAGTTTCTTTTAACCATGACCTCCATCCTTCCCTTACCTAAACACACTGTTTTTTTCTGGGACTTATTTCTCTGATTAATCAAATCATCATTTATACAGTTTTAATCAAATTGCTTGTTTTGTCTGACCAACCGTTCAAAAGAGAAATGTCTTTGTTTACAATGAAAAAAATAACAGCAAATCCTCAAACTTCAGGAAGCTGGAACCCGACATAAGAAATAATGAATTTTTGAAATTTTCTTTTGATTGACTAATTGGTTGATTTTTTTTCAGCTAGTTCACTCTCCCCCTCCTAGGGAGTGTGAGTCATGAACTGCACAGAACCACTCAACTGTTGCATTAATAAAGTCAGCAGGGTGAGGGAAAGTGGGAAATATATTCCAACACACAATAAGTGCACTTCCATCCACCCGTTGTTGTTGTTGTTGCTGTTGTTGTTGTTTTAATCTCATTTTCAATTTGCATATTAATAAAACTGAATGGAAACTTGGACAAAACATGAAATTAGAAAAACATTTCAAAAACATTTTTACACTCTGTGTTGTCTCATCCAGAGTTGGAATGAAGCTGGCTTAACAGGAAGATTCCATTTTAGATATAGATATCTATTTTAGATATAAAGATATGGCTTTAACAGCCTGAAAAATAATTCAAATATAGCTTTACTTTGACATTCATGCCTTTAATTTTAAATCCTACATAGATAGGTCCGATATTACCTGAGAGACACACTGGATATGTGTTGTCTCACCCAGAGTTGGAATGAACCTGAATTAACAAGAGGATTCCTATTTAGAGTAGCCTGAAAAGAGTAAAGATGTGACTTTAACTAACAGCCTGGAAAAGTTGGTGTTTCGCTAAAAATCTAAATGGAAACCAACTTTGTAAATAAATTATGACATCCACAAAGTATGGGACTCATTTAGATTATTAGATGAAAAATCAAATTTGTGTGGAACAATGAGGAGACTGTCGTTCATCAAATTAATACATGAAAACAACATAATCATTTCATATTTCCATCATGTTTTTCCAAAGTTTGATGTTCGACTGGGACTCTTTTAATTAGGTCCTTTAATTACGACTTCTTCTTCAGCAATGGTTTAACACCTGACTAACTGTCTGGATGCATTCAATTCCATTCGCATAATGTCAGTGTGTACTTTTCTTGTGTGCAGATTTTCTGGAAAATGTGATAAATGCTTCTGCTATATTTGGATAGAAATCTGAAAATAAAAAGCCTCACACAGCCTCCCGACTCTAACTTTGTCCCTCGGGGTTTCCCCCTCTTCTGCCTGTGGTGGCACTGATCGCCCCTCATACTGCCTCCCCTCCCCCTGCGCCGTAGTTCCCACTCAGGGACAACCTACGTGTTTTCCTCATGAGCTAAAGCGCACTGTGCGCGTCCTCACACATCTGGACAATATGGACCTAAAGCGCGTCGTGACGCTTGTGTCTGAGCATTAAAAAAAACAAATCGAGTTACTTCACCGCTGTTGCCCCCATCACCTTCATCATCTTCATCATCTTCATCAGAGCCAGCGGGAGCAGGAAGGAGAGGAAGATGGGCTGCTGCTCGGCACGATGCATGTTGATCCTCCTGTGTTGTCTGCAGTTGGTAAGATTGTCTTCTTTTATGATGCTTCCGCATAAACACATCCCACTATCTTCCCTTTGTGGGGATACTTAACTTACAACTTATACTATTAAAAGTCAATAAAAAAAAGAAGTAAAAAGCAACATTTTTATTGAATTGAACACCTGAAAAGACTTGTTGTGTATTATAAAAGTAAGTTAATTTGTTGGTGCTTTGAAGTCCTTGTATGTGTATGTGTATGTGTATATATATATATATATATATATATATATATATATATATATATATATATATATATATATATATATATATATATATATATATATGTATATGTATATATATACTTTATTTATTTTTTCCTGACAATATAACATCTTATATAGACTAAAGGCTACAGTATTTATATAGCTTACTTATACTACATACCTGTTAAACACACTCTTTGCTGTTAGATGTGGTGACTAAGTTAATAAAAAATTTCAAGTAAAAGCAACATTTTTATTGAATTAAATACCTGAAAAGACTTGTTGTGTATTATAAAAGTAAGTTAATGTGTTGGCACTTTTAAACCTTTGTATGTGTATATATATATATATATATATACATATATATATATATATATATATATATATATATACAGTATATATATATATATATATATATATATATATATATATATATATATATATATATATATATATATATATATATATATATATATATATATATATATATATATATATATATAAATAATATACTGTATATATATAATTTATTTATTTTTTTCCTGACAATATAACATCTTATACAGACTAAAGGTACAGTATTTATATAGCTTACTGAAATACTTAACTACCTGTTAAACCCACTCTTTGCTGTTAGATGCGGTGACCTTCCATTGACATGGTCATTATTAATTCATCTTTCTGCATCGACTGCCATCTAAAATAAAACAGTAGACGTTAGAGGTGGTTCCAGCTGCCTAAATGGGAATCACTTCAGCTTTTCTTGGTGTTCTGTTAACAAAAATAGAATCTGTGTTTGAAACTGTTGCCAGCCTTCTTTTACCCAATTTCTGATGTTTCATAGAACAAACACATGGCAGACTCTTTGATACTGAACATAAGTATTAGGTGCGGTCCTGTTAAATGTATATATTGTGTGTACGCTTGTAAGTGAGTTGCTTATGAACAGCAGTGAGCGGCAACCAGTACAACCACCACAATAATGGTGCTTTTCCATTGCGTGGTATCTACTCTACTCGCCTCGACTCTACTCGCCTTTTTTGGTTTTCCATTACAAAAAAAGTCCCTGGGACCTGCTACCAGGGACTTTTTTTCGTACTACCTCAGTCGAGGTTCTAAGCGAGCTGATGCGATACTAAAAGGTGACGTGGAAACCTGCAGACTGCTGGTTGGTCGGATCGCTGCGTTTTTAGCAAACAAGAGTGCAGAGTGTGTGTCCAGAACAAACGGGACATTTAAAAAAAAATCTAGCCAGACACCGACAGATTATCTGCTCTCTGCACGATTCTCACTTTAACTGTTCAATATTAAGGGCTATATATTAGAGGATTTATGTTGTTTCCAATATTGCACACTGTTACTTTAAAAAAACAAGACAATATATCAAAGAAAAGTTTTTATTTAGCTTTTCAAGTAGCGCATCAAACCCTCCCGTCCATCCCGGTCTTCTTCCCCTGCACCCTGTGGCAGTGTCCCCCCCACCCCCGGCTCTGCTGTCCCAGATGCATACCAGTCATTGTCATAAGCCATGACTCTCATAAAGATTATATGAAGCCCAGCAGGTCAGAACCAGAGATTTCACCCGTCGGACATCAAACGCCCACCAGACGGTCTGCGGCGGCGGTTTTGCAAAGCGTTAATGCTCTGAAACACAAACGGTACACAGCAGACATATTTTGGTGTGTAATCATGGTTGCTAAAGTTCATGTACTTTATATAGCGTATAGTAAATACTGACTGTCCCTAACACATGCTAATGTTAGCTAACGTTACCAGGAAACTTAACTTACCCTTTCGTGTCGGCGAACAAGTCATGTCGACATCTGAACTCCGTCTGAATTCCCAAACTCCTGTTTTTTTAGCAGTGATTTTGTTGCTTCCTTTAGCTTCTTTTGAAAAAAAAACATTGGCGAGTAGCCGACGTGCTGTTGTGAATCACGTTGAAAATTACGTCATCACGCGTAGCTATGGTAACCAGCCACGCTGAGGCGTTACTCAATCTGCAATGGAAAACCGACCGGGAATGGGTCGAACCGAGTAAAGACGAGTCAAGGCGTGTCGAGCCGAGTTGTTACCATCAATGGAAAAACGCCATAAAAGGCTGCAGCCACTTTGTCCTCCTCCTCCTCCTCCTCCTCCTCCTCCTCCTCTGTGTTTCCCACCCTCCCCCCTTCATCACTGACTGGGGCTCCGGCCTCAGAGGACTTAACACTTTACCTAGCTCTGTCTTTGTCCCCCACGGCTCAGTTGCCTTGACAACTTGTAGGAATCCAAAATACAACCTTGTGGGATGCAGAAACAAGACATCCCCTCGTAACCAGCCAGGGCAGCACAGTCACACCTGGTGCAACAGTCAGTGTGTTAATAAGTCATCATGTCTCTTGGCCTAACAGATAACGGCGCTGGAGCGGCAGGTGTTTGACTTCCTGGGCTACCAATGGGCTCCCATCATGATCAACTTCTTCCACATCATCGTGGTCATCCTGGGCCTGTTTGGTGTCATCCAATACAGGTCACGCTACGTCGTTATGGTGAGGGAACAGTCTGTGTTGGGTTTGTTTGGAGTTGCGTTTCTGTTTCTGAGTTCCGTAAAATGTTTCTGTTAAATATTGTTAGGGGGCCAGACGGACCCCCGGTGCCTCTGCAAAATAGCCTCGGGAAGGAACTTGTTTTTGTGGAACATGTGTGTATGTTGTGTTATGGTTGTCTGGACTATAACTATATGCACGTTCACAGGTTGTTTTAGTTGTCAACAGAAATCTCAGATTGGACAGATAGTCTAGCTAGCTGTCTGGATTTACCCTGCAGAGATCTGAGGACCAGGTAACCATAGTCCTTAGAAATCCCTCAGAGTTTAGAAATACAACACAAAGAAAATGGAAGGTAACGGACATCCGGCTGTAAAGAGTGAAATCTGGCAGAACTTGCCGCGGCAACGGAGCAATCCCGGAAGTCGAACGTCGTGGATATAGACTAGGGGTAACTTAGTTTAACATTTTGGGAAATACCCTTGTTCGTTCTTTTCAAGAGTCAGATGCAAAGATGTATTACTCTCTAATGTCTGTAGCGTAAGCATAGCATAAAAAGTTGAAACAGCTAGTAAAATGCTAACGAAATCCACCAATTGAAACCTCTCGGCCAAAATTAGTCCCACACATAACCCCCCTGTAAAATGCCAGATTGGTGTTTTTGTACGGATAAAACAAACAAGATGTAATGTTGCAATTAGTGAGCTTTAGAGATGCGTTTTGTGTTGCCTTTGGACAGACCCTGGCTAGCTGTTTCCACCTGTTTCCAGTCTCTATGCTAAGCTAAGCTAATTGTCTCTTGACTGTAGCTTCATGTTTAACCAACAGACATGAGAGTGGTATTGAGCTCCTTCACCTAGCTCTGCAAAAAGTGAATAAGGCTAAACACGTGTCCCAAAATGTCAAACTATTCCTTTAAAATGGAAACTGTCCAGTTATGACCCCTCATCACACTTGGAATTCAACAAAAGAGTGAGTTTAAGTCATCAAGTGGAAACCGCTGCTGTGATAAACAAGCATATTATGCTTATAGACTGGATGTCAGAGATGTGCGTTTGTATAAGTGTGTGCATGACGGCTGTGAACCACAATGACAAGAGCTGAGTCGTACTAGGCTACATGACCTTTATTATTACAATTGTATTAATAAGAATGAAACCAGTTATTGAAATATGAAATTGTATGATTCAAATTGTTTCATTTTAAGCTTTTTTGAAACAGTAATAGTATGCAGTGTTTCACAAAAAAGATTTAGGAAAAAAGTTTGAAAAACAATACACAGTTTTGTGCAGTGGTGGAAGAAGTATTCAGATCCTTTACTTAAGTAAAAGTACTAATACCCTGCATTGAAAATGTTACTTAAGTAGAAGTATGTAAGTATCATGAGGAAAATGTAAAAGTACTCAATGCAGAACATTTTAGAAACTAGAAACAATCCAAACTGTTATGTGTTTAATGGTCTTATCATTTCAGCTGGACTTGAAGGCCGTTATATTGTTGGGTAGTTTAATTTATAATAAAACATTGTATTTTATAAACTGTGGTGTTTTTTGTGGAATAACAATATTAATTTGTAACTAGCTGTCAGATTAATGTAGTGGAGTAAAAAGTACAGTATTTCTCTCTGAAATGTAGTGGATAAGTAGAAAGTGGCAAAAAAAAGAAAAGTAAAGTACTTCAAATTTGTGTGCAGTACTTAAGTAAATCTACATAGTTACATTCCACCACTGGTTTGGTGCAACACAACTATTTGTCCTTCTTGCCTCAGATTTATTTTTATGCACTTTCAGAATTAGGACATTTGTAATGAAAGAAAAAAAGGAGCCCTGAGCTACATTATGAGCACTTTGAAGAATTGTGAGTTGTATTAACGTTTGTTTAACAATGTTTCTGTTTCCTCAGTACCTGCTGTGGATGTTGCTGTGGGTCGGCTGGAATGTCTTTGTTAGCTGTCTCTACTTGGATCTGGGAGGCCTTTCAAAGGTAGGTCTAATGGTCACGGAAGTGTTAGATAATTAGAGACTTGCGCAGCTTCAGCTTCTAAATACAGTGTTATGGTATACTGGTCTTCTTGTGTCTCAGGACCTGCAGTCACATGATCAACACTCCGTTTATAGTTTGTTTTCAGTCACAGGATATTTAGGCCGTGTCTCATTCCGCATACTTCTATCAGTACGCAGCTAATGTGCACTGACCATTTACTGCCGTAGTGCCCACTTCCAGTGGTTAGTAGGGTATTGTCCCAAAAGGAACACTTATGTTAAAACACTTACCGGAAATGACAAGCGGTCGGCTCAGCTAGGAGCTAGGATCTCAAAATCTGACAAAAATCTACTGAACTGACCTTTGTCGATCAAAAAAAAAAAGATTCAGCAAGTGTATGGCCTTAAAATGTTTTCAGAATCAACTTTCAGCGAACTATTTTTGTAAAATACAAGATCGTATTCTGAACGAGCCGCCGTGATTGTTGGGTTTCTGTAAATAACGTCACAGAGTACGGTCCAGACCTGCTCTTTTATAAAAAGCGCAATGAGATAACTGTGGTTGTGATTTGGTGCTATATACATAAAACTGAATTTAATGATGCTCAGTTTTTAAATCCAGGAGAAGTCAGACCCACGTGACGCATTCGTCCAATCAGCTGCCGGTCGACGTCCCTCCCCTTTCCGCTGGATGGTGGAGTAGGTGTCATTGCCCGATGTGAGTCAAGTGCAGATTTGAGTCGCACATGCTCAGGTTTAAACAGTTTACGGCATAACTGTGAAATTGTGAAATCCATGAAATAATAAACTTTTCTCATTACAAACAACAGAAGATGTGAATCATTTTAAAAACGTTGTAGCTATCTATGATTGTTTGGTTGCTAATGTTAGCTCAAAACGGCATTCCACTGACAACCGTTGTTGTGTTTGATTGCTAGCTTGTAGCTAAGCTAGCAGTCATTTAAAAACGTTTTAACTATCTATGATTTTGCTAACATTAGCTCAAAACACCATTCAACCGACAGTCTTTGTTGTGTTTGATGCTAACTTGTAGCCAGCAGTGAACAAACATCATTAGTAGGTCCATTTTTACTGTATTGACATTACAGAAGTCTCTCGTTAGCATCTTATATGCTACTTGTTGCAAAGTGCGCAACTCACATCTTCAATGTGCTGTGCTGTATTTATATAGCGCTTTTCTAGTCTTAACGACTACTCAAAGCGCTTTTACATCATACAGGATACATTCACCATTCACACACATTCATACACTGTGGCCGAGGCTGCCCTACAAGGTGCCACCTGCTCATCAGATAAACACCCACACACATTCACACTCCGATGCGCAGCATCGGGGGCAACTCGGGGTTCAGTGTCTTGCCCAAGGACACTTCGACATGGGACTGCAGGGCCAGGGATTGAACCACCAACCTTCCAATTGGCAGGCAACCGCTCTACCGCTGAGCCCCCGCCCCAAGCACTTCACTCTCCTCACATTGGGCAGTGACAGTAGGATCCATCGTTCCACACTGAACTTTTTGACCGTTCTAGGGGGTCAGCCAGGTATTTTCAGCGCACTGACTTTTTGCATTATCTACACTATATACTTAAAACTAAGTGTGCATATAGGAGGTTTGAGACAACCTTAGTGTTGTGAAGTGACCAGTGGTGCAATGTTAACTAAGGATATTTACTCAAGTACTGTACTTTTTATTATTATACTTTTTTAAGATTGTTTTTGGGCATTTTTAGGCCTTTATTATGACAAGACAGCTGAATACGTGAAAGGAGAGAGAATGACATGCAGCAAAGGGCCGCAGGTCGGAGTCGAACCCTGGCCCGCTGCGTTAAGGAGTAAACATCTATATATGGGCGCCAGCTTTATGAGCTATCCTGGCGCCCCTCACGAAACATGCTTTAGTAATAGTACTAAATAATTATAATAATGATAAGTAATAGTAATACAAGTGTGTGCAGTTGTACCTGTGGTAGTACTGGTTTAAGCAGGAGTTAAAATAATGAACTGATTAGTTGAAAAGTAATGTAAATACTTTTTCCATTTACTGATGGTGATCTTTGGGGTCTGATGATGAACAAATTACTTAAAAAAATCATCAATTAATCCAGTTATAATTTTACAAGTCTCTTACCACCACAGAACTTGTTGAACCAACAGCTCGTCTCCAAAATTGAGCTAAGATTAATCTTAAACTTTCACCCTCGTCACTGTGTTGTGTTTTCACAGTGTAAAGCATAACTATACAGCACTTTTCACAAATGACATAATTGACTTCTCCCGTCTTCACTTTGTATTATTTTGCTAAAACATAACTCTGCAAGACTTCAGAGAAAAGCCAGAGCCTTTAAAATTAACCGAAGCTGCCGGCTTTTAATAATAAATACACTTTAAGATTCTGTTTATTTACAAATACTAAAATGAAAAAGGAAATCCAATATTACATTACATTCGAATGAATGCTATCTTCTTTTTAATAAGTTTCTGTTCTGGCAGAAAAGACCTTGTTGAAACAAATAAAGACAGGCTGCAAACTGGATTAAAAGTTTAGGTATTCAGTGGAAGGGTTTAATTATTTTCTCGAGAGAACAATCAAAATGACAAGAACCGCATTCACAATGAACAGAGTTACAAAGTGACCCACAGTTCTGTGCCTCGCGTAACATATGACAGTTCCTTATATCCCGTTTGCTCCAGCAGAAACCATTCTAATCTTAAACAACACACTTCATCTTCTTCCTCAGACTTCTGGGAGCCAACCATGTCCCCCGATCGGTCTAGTGCGTCAAAAAATGACTGTAGCCATCATTCAATCCTAGAAGTCAGAGATTCATCTCGTCTATAGATTGCTCCACGGCTCCAACCATACAGATCGCCATGGTGACCCCATCATATCTGTTTTTCGTTACCATTTGCTTACAGTAGTGAAATGCAGAGTCATAACATTTTTAGCTGTCTCCAACAATGAAGGACTTTCTTTAGGAGATATCTTTAGGAATGACACATGTTTCAGAGGCCTATTTGAATGATTTACTTATAATTAATAATCACTTAATAAATGATCAATTATTGAAAGAAAATCATTGTCTATGTAATTTTCCCATTACAGTATTCACTTATTAAAAAGGGTTGTTGCTTAGCCCTTGTATATTAGATTTGCTTTGTTGTTTAACTTGTTACTTTTATTGTTTCTCTGTTTCTTTTTATGTTTTTTTAAATGCTTTTTGTCCTAAGGCCTACAACTTGTAATATCATTGCTCTGTCATTTTTCCTGATAAGAAAAAGTAATAAAAAGAAATGACAAATGTATAGCTAAATTGGTGTTAAGGCACATGTGATCCATGATTACACTACACCTGATCCCCGTTGCAGGTCAGATTTCTCTCTAGAGATCTTACAATACTATTTTTTCCTTCCCGATACCAATTACAATACCCAAACTTGAGTATCGGCCGATACCAATAACCGAGTGAATAAATAAATAAAAGAGTGTGTTAAAAAATACATAAATTGTATTATGTAAAAATGTATTAACAGCTGTATACTACTAACCACATATGGATGTGACATGCTTGCTGTCATTGTTCTTTTATTATCCAGTTTGACCATCAGTCGTAGCAGAAAAAGAACATAAATAAACTAATTTAAAGTAAATTTTCTTCACAACTAAATTCTGTGGTATTGGATTGGTACATAACTCCAGTACTTGCAGATACCGATACCAGCGTAGGTTTTAGGCAGCATCATGGCTTTTTCGTTACTGGTATCGGTATCAGAACATGTCTATTTCTCTCCCATCTTTTTTCAGCAGGATTTTAGAACTTTCTACTGCACAAAGTTCAATAAAGCAGATCTTTAGAAACCTAAGAGCGGAGAAGTTGTCTTCACATGTCTTCTGTCTGTTTTGTCACTGCAGGACAATGATATCCTCTCCCTGGGAGTATCGTTGCACCGCTCGTGGTGGAAGGATAACGGGCTGAGGTGTGTGGGAGCGAGGGCCTTCCCTCCGCTGGGTGGCAGAACCAACAGAACCAGCAGAACCAGCAGAACCAGCAGAACCCCGAGCTGACCACAGTGCTGAGCTGCTGGCTGGAATACCAGTACATAGAAGTCCTGCACTGCATCATCCAGCTGCTCATATCGGTGAGTCTCTGTCACACATTACTTCACATTACACATTTATGCCGGATGTCACTCTTTTGGGCCATATGTCCGTTACTTAATGCTTACTTTGTTTTGGCATTTTAAACCCCGGTGGGTTTCTGAGGACTATGGTTACCTGCTCCTCAGATCTCTGCAGGGTAAATCCAGACAGCTAGCTAGACTATCTGTCCAATCTGAGATTTCTGTTGCACAACGTACACTTTCCACCAAAACAAGTTCCTTCCGAGGCTTTTACAGCCCACAATGATTGTGATTGATTTAAAGAAATACTAATAAACCAGAGCACTGTTTTCTCCCATCACGGAATGCTGTGTGGACTAACCAGACCCTCCTTTGCAGCGCTGTGGAGGAAGGTCTTGCAAAGTAAGACTAAGTGTTAAACAAGTGAAACTGTTGATAAAATTACTCAATGGTGCTTTTAAAACCTAAATTGAAAGGCACATTTACCAGTTAATGACGTTTTAATATCAATAAATTTGCATTTGCACTCACAGGAATGACTGTTGCCTAGCAACAGCAACTCTAAATTGGAAAACAGGCCTGGAACATTTAAAAATGGCACCACATTATCACACCAAGGTCTAGTGGTGGTAAATGTTATTCACTGCGATCCTGTATCTTCTTGTTTGTGGCAGTAAGCAGATCAAAGCTTCTGAAGTCTGTTCCACCTTCCTAAATAAGCACATTGAAAGATTTTGTTTATGATTTTGTTTTTATGTCACTGCCCGAAACTCCATGATTGAGGTCCAATTCTTTTTACAAAAATCAGATGTAAAAACATGACATTTTTTGGTACGAGCGAGCTGTAGATAATTACACAGACTGACACTTAGTTATTTTTATCATACTTTCCACTTTTAGTACACGTTGGTATGAGTTGGTATGAGGCCTTTTACACAACAGGTGTTATTAATGACATTAAGAAGCAGATAAATGGAATTATGCCATTACTAATTTTATTATTTAAACTCGTGCTTTTACCACTGTGATTGGTCAAAATGTCCTACAAAAATGTTTCATGATAATGTTTCTAAAATAGGATTTGTGATGAATAATGTGCTATTAAAACATAAAAGACAAATAATTGAGGACAATTAAAAACCAAACAAATGATAACTTTACACTAATATAACACATTGTGTTAATTCCCGTAGCTCCCGGGATTTGTTTATGCCTGCTACATCGTCAGCACTTTCTCAGATGAGGAAGACAGCTGTAAGTATGCTCCTAATCAATCATGGACATTATTCATATAATTTATGGCAAATATAATTCATTTTACATACATTATTCATCCAATTTAAGACATATTTTATCCCCTTAAAGTATGAAAAATGCTTTTTACAACATTTGCCATCCCATTTAGTTTTTTACACTGAGGTTGATTTGCTTTGTATTTTTTATTTAAGTATGTTCTTTCTTATTTTAGTTAATTTCTTTGGAGAATTCAGTCATCCATCCAAACCCTCTCAGTTGTTCTTCTAGTGTAAAGACCTGCGGGTAGGTTTGGTGGCATGATTGTCTTTACCTTCTATTTTCTACCCATTCTATCGATGTCATCGTTTATCTCATTTGTGTAGCATCTCGTACACAATGTGTGTTTCTATATTTTTGCTTAGATTATAAATAACCACACAGATAAAGTGGTTGAGGAAAGCCAAGAAGGAACCGAACAGAAGGGAAGGCAACTTTGAAGACTGTCATTGGGACATTGCTTCAGCCTGGTTCTCAAAAACTCCTCGTCACAGGTGCTGAACCTCACTGTGCACAGACTCTACACACTCTACACACTGTACAGTCTCTACAGTTCTCCAGTGTCAAGAGGAGAATTTCACTGTATAAAACTTGCAGACCTATTCATGACGTTTTTTTTCTCAGGCCTAAAAGGCTGTACATCTAGATTGTTGTGTGTGTGTGTGTGTGTGTGTGTGTGTGTGTGTGTCTGTGAGAATGAGATAGAAACCACTAGATATAAAGCACTCAAGTACAAAAGAAAAGTGTGATTTTAAAGATGTAAATAAGTCACGGATTCTTTCGGTGTTTTGTAAAATGTATAAATTATTAATGTGTCATTTTAGTTAAAAAAAGTGACAATACAAACTTGTGTAGCGACTGATATAACTTAGTGAAATAAAGCTCACTCACAAAACAGCTTGTATTGCGGTGTTGCACACATTTCTTTATTATTAAACATTTATAAAACTAAAATGCTGCTTTTTCCCTACTTCTGATAATTTGTCCTTCTTTTACAAATGACCAACCCTTAGGGCACTACACCATGGGCGGATTATGAGACAATGGGGTCCCCCCCCCCCAGTATTTTGTTGCTTCTTTGTAATTGTTTTGTGTTGGGCTCCTGGGAAGCTCACCTACCGGCTGCAGCGGCTGCTGGTTCAATTCTGACCCGCGGTCCTTTGCTGCATGTCATTTCCCCTCTTTCTCTCCTTTCATGTCTAAACTGTCCTATCAAATAAATAGCTAAAATAATATTTAAATGGGGGCTGACCCTTAAGGTCCCTAGGCCTGAGTCTGGTAGGCCTGTTCAGTAACCCATCCATGCAATAGGCCCACCCTTATTCCCAGGTCTCTGTAGATATATAATATGTATATAAGGATTTGTATATAAGTAACTGTATATCTTGTTTAATTTTATTCCATTCTAATTTAAAGGTTTGTTTTTATTAGCCTATATGTTGTTGTTGTTTTGCATACAATTCATATTTCATTGTGCAACCTTGTGTTGTAAATTGACAAAAAAGAACCTTGTACACTTAGGAGCAAACATATTGCTCTGCCACAGTTGTATAGGCTTAGAACCAACACAGCCTATATACGTTTCAAAGCTTAATTAATAAATGAAAAAACCCAATGTTTTTCAGTACACGTCATGTAAATACGGTCACTGCTGCTGCTAGGTAGCCGTGGACGCGTGCTTTACGTCAGCGACGTCATTTCCGGTCCGTAGACCCCGGATGAAGCTGCCATTGGGGCAAGTGAGCAGGGCCACCGAGGCTGGTTGGATTTTAATTTCACGGTGTGGTCGGTGTGGTGGGGTTCGGAGCGGATTGAAGCCCCGCGGGATTAATGTCGACAGGGCAGCGCGGAGTGGCAGCAACGGCTACAACGAGCAAACGGTCCGCGCCGAGCAGAGACACCGCCGGCTAACGGCTGCTGCTAACTGGGTTTAACAGCAAGCAAACTACCGCGGAGCAGGGAAACAGCTCCTCCAGCCATTAGCCTCTGCACACAGCCGAGTTAGTGCACTTTACACACTGTAGCTACGTGTTGTCAGGGTTGTTCAGTCTTACACAACACCTGGTGGATGAATGATGTCTGCCGCTAGTATTGACCCTCAGGTAAGTGTGTAAGTGTGTGTGTGTGTGTGTGTGTGTGTGTGTGTGTGTGTGTGTGTGTGTGTGTGTGTGTGTGTGTGTGTGTGTGTGTGTGTGTGTGTGTGTGTGTGTGTGTGTGTGTGTGTGTGTGTGTGTGTGTGTGTGTGTCTCTCTGTCTCTCTCTCTCTCTCTCGCTCGCTCGCTCTCTCGCTCTCTCGCTCTCTCTCTCAAGACGATCCCAAGCTAATTGAAAGGGGAGGTTAGCTAGAAAACTGCTTTCTGCTAGTAATCAAAGGCCTGGACCCCATCTTCCAGTAGGTGTCTGGCTTTTTTTTTTTTTCTTACTGTGTGTGAGTCAGTTTTCCAGATGATGGAGAAGTATAACATGTCGGTGTGCAGCTAGGATGATGTGGTATGTTTTGAATACCATTGGAGACCCATGCAAGCGTTGTTTTTTCTCCTTTCACATGCATTCCTCCTTTTAATGTGACCACTAAGACATCGAAAGGACAAGATGCAAGCAAAGGTAAGAAGATAAATGTCTCCTGAATCTACAGATGTTGCACATTACCTGTTTAGCAACTGATACTTCATATCCGATACAACTGACCCATGTTTTGTTGTAGCCCTTATGTCAACAGAGAAACTCCAACAATGTCTACATAGCATTGAATACTCTTGTTGCATCATTACATACAGTATTTTTATCCATGTAGTTGTATGGAGTAATGCACATACATCAACGTTCAGGGAAACAGCTTATCAATGGAAAGCACCTTGCTGATATTTCAGGCTTCATCATAGATTTAGCATCATTAGGTTGTTTAAATATGGGGTATGTGTAAATCCCAGCTTTGACAGCAGTTTGATTTTATTGCAGCCTTTCCAGTTTCAGTACAGAATGGCTCCCTCCACCAGAAGGATACAGTTCATGACAATGACTTTGAGCCTTATCTCACCAACCAGTCTAATCAGGTAGGAAACACCTGTGAATTGTCTTTTGTGACACTAAAATAATGTAATATTGCCACATTTTGTTGCCCTAACAAATTATCATTACTCTGTTTCTGTCTGTAGAATAACAGCTATCAATCCATGACAGACCCTTACCTGTCCAGCTACTATGCCCCCTCCATTGGATTTCCTTACCCTCTCAGTGAGGCTCCCTGGTCTACAGGAGGTGACCCACCAATTCCCTATTTGACACCCTATGCCCCTCTCAACAATGGAGACCATCACTTCATGCACGACACAGTGTTTGGGCAGCCGGGTGGGCTCAGCAGCAGCAGCATCTATCCTCACAGGTTTAACTTTTTCCCAGAGAACCCGGCCTTCTCAGCCTGGGGCACCAGTGGTTCTCAAGGCCAGCAGACTCAGAGCTCAGCCTATGGGGGGAGTTACAGCTACCCACCCAGCTCTCTAGGAGGCACTTTAGTCCCTGATGGCCAGACAGGTTTCCATAGTGACACACTGAGCAAGGCTCCAGGTATGAACAGCCTAGAGCAGGGCATGCTGGGCCTAAAAATAGGTGGAGATGTGACAGGAAGTGCCTCAGGTGTGAAGAGCGCAGGCTCTCTTGGAGGTGGCAATGTAGCTGCAGCAGTTGCCACGGGCAACGGCGGCACACCAATTGGAATGCCCCCTCCTAAACCTACATCGTGGGCTGCTATTGCTAGTAAACCTGCCAAGCTGCAGCAACAAAAGACCAAGAACAAGCCTGGCACGCCCATAGCTGGAGGAGGTCTGCCTCCACCCCCCATTAAACACAACATGGACATTGATACATGGGATAATAAAGGAGCTGCTACTAAGATGGCCCCTCCTTTGCCCTCCCACCACCATCAGCACCACCACCACCACCAGCAGCACCAGCCCCAGCTTCACTCCCATGCTTCCAGTCTCCTGCCTCCCCTTCAGCAGTCCCTCCAGTCTGCCCAGTCCCTGGTGCAGCAGATGACCATGCAGGGTCCCCCACCACAGTCGTACCATAACCACAGCTCCGCTCCAACACCTCAGACCCGCTGGGTAGCTCCACGCAATCGCAACTTGTGCTATGGTGGCGGAAGCTTGGACAGCAACGGGTCCTCTAATGGCGGCGGTATTGGGAACGGAGGTGGAGGGGGCGGGGCGGTGCCTCCAGAGCCGGGGTCAGAGTCCCACCCTGTGCTGGAGAAGCTGCGGGCGGCCCACAGCTACAACCCCAAGGAGTTTGACTGGAACCTGAAAAACGGACGTGTGTTTATCATCAAGAGCTACTCTGAGGACGACATCCACCGCTCCATCAAGTACTCCATCTGGTGCAGCACGGAGCACGGCAACAAGCGCTTGGACACAGCCTTCAGAGCTATGAACTCTAAAGGTCCCGTCTACTTGTTGTTCAGTGTCAACGGCAGCGGCCATTTCTGCGGCGTGGCGGAAATGCGCTCGCCTGTGGACTACGGCACCAGCGCTGGCGTTTGGGCCCAGGACAAGTGGAAGGGCAAGTTTGATGTGAAGTGGTTGTTTGTTAAGGACGTGCCCAATAGCCAGCTGCGCCACATCCGCCTGGAGAACAATGACAACAAGCCCGTCACCAACTCTCGTGACACCCAGGAGGTTCCTCTGGAAAAGGCCAAGCAGGTGCTCAAGATTATCGCCCAGTTCAAACACACCACCTCCATCTTTGATGACTTTTCCCACTATGAGAAGAAGCAGGAGGAGGAGGAGGTGGTGAGAAAGGTATTTCCTTTAGACATGAGACTTTTGAAATAGAGGCGCAAAGATATTTAGGGACTGTACGAAATCTATAATCTGTGCATCATTTTAATAAAGCAAGGCCCTCTCTAGTGTTATTAATATTTTCTTTGGACCCTCCCCCTGGACTAATAAATAGTATTAAACTAGTACAATTCCTTTTTAATTTAAGCCCCGTAATATTTTCACCAAACCCGGATTCCAAATAACAAAACACCAAAAAGGTGATTTTTAGGTCCAAAGATGTTGTCAAATATGTGATTGGTTGTCTGCCATAATGAAATCACTTACAGAATTCTGAGTTGCGTTTCCAGGCATGTTACCCAGGTGTGTTTTGGTGCTGTAAGCGTTATGTCTGACTGTCCCAATACAGAGACACGACTGCTGTCTCCTGCACACGGCAAAACCCAACTGAATGACCCTTGGCACACACAGAAGCCATCTTGTTGATGTAACTGTTTGATGTTTTGTTTATGCTAGAAATCTTAGAAAGGAAAGGTGAAATAAAATTTGAATATGGGGAAGGAAAAGACCCGTTCTTGCTCTCGCATAAAGTCCGACTCCCCTCTTCCCTCTCCCTGCCTAATAACAGCTGTACAGTCCCTTATTTGTAAGCTGGGTTCTTTTTTTTACTTAACATTTTCATTGTTAGGGATTTATTTGTAATGATTGGAACGTTTGCGGATGAAATATTTAAAAATAAGTGATGATTGTATTTCTAATGTAACTTTTCAATAAGATTTTGCATGTTTTGTTTAACAGAGCTATGAGCCTGCCCCAATACAGAGCCGATCCCGAATTGATCAGGTAAAGTTTATCTTAATTTAAGAATATTTTTGTATGAGAAATGTATGCAGAATCACATAAAGTCATCAAATTAATCTTTAATGCATTACAGCTAGGTTCCACTGTTAACACCAGACACATTCTTCACATGTGCAAAACAACTTCCGTATCTCATTTTGTTTGTCCAGAATTCAAATTTGCTGAGATTTATTCATTTAAACAACATTTTGTAGCAAAATGATAACATATGGTCAAACTATAACAATAGAATATGGCTGAAAGTTGAATGTCTAGCACCTAGATTATTACATGTGATATTGATTCATCTGTCTAACAATGTCTTGATTTTATTTTTTGTTATTCCCTCTTTTATTCAGGATCGTCAAAAGTAAACAGAAGACAACTATCAATGAAATTTTAAACAAGGAAACAAAGACCTATAGAAATTGAAAACAAATTTTTTTTTCTTTCTATTTAATTTAGTTGACTTTGGCCCACGTGAAACCTTTGACCCACAATGCTCCTGGCTTCCATTCTTGAAGATGTATAAGCGTGCAGGGACGAAGCTAGTTCCACAAGTTGAATCGCTTCAATAATATATATTTTCTTGTTTTTTTTTCTTGTATTTTTTTAGCCTTACAAATCTCTATCGCTACCCCAGAACTTGCATTCTTAACTAAATATAAGTAACAAATATCTGCACGTCTGTTTTTGAAAATCTCTTGACAACATGCTGCTGATATTCAGTGACTGTTCACTTTGTGGTCTGTTTGTTGGAGAAATGTTAAGTGCTTGTAATGGTTAACGAGTGAACAAAACTTTATTGACAAATGTCTGCTATCTGTTTGTGATTATTTTATATTATCAGACAGGAAAAAAATATGCCACTTTTTCATGTATGGGCTGTTTCACTTTGGCGGGGGAACATGTACACTGAAGGTTTCTGTATGCATAGAAATAATCATGCAAGGTTGTGATGTTAGAAAGCGTAAATGTTGGAAATGAAAAGATTTTGAGTAATGTATCACCGGGCTTACAATTGGTTCAGTCTAACATTAAGGTGCAGAATATATGGGATTTTGTCTCTCCTAGAGCGGAGCCTTAACATTTTTTTTAGCACTGAATTCAAGTTGTATTTTTCTTTTTCCAGAACTGTACCTCAAAATCTTTCAGCTAGAGATTCAGGGTTAGAATGTCTAGAGAGCAAACACTCTTAAAGGTGGTCCCTCTCTTTTTTATTTGAAGGATGGAATAACAAATATACTGTATGAGTTCAGTTTTTTTTTTTTTTTTAACCACACAAAATTTGTTTTCTGTCTCATTTCCCTTAAACAATGACTTTAATTTCCCTCCTGTTCAAACAGGAGGTCTCTGTTTTGGAACAAAAAAATCTGGAGGAAATGTAGCATGTACTGCTTTTAAAACTCAAATTTGTTTTCCTTTTTGTTTCTTGTTCTTTCTTAACTAAATTATAATCTTGGCATCATTTTCATTGCTATAACCTGTCCACGTCATCCTCATAAAATGTAAGCTTTAATGTACTGGCATTTCTAACTTGAGATTGCCTCAAAATGTTTAACTGTAGCATTATACTTAACTGATTTATTGTCAAGTGTATGAAAACCCAGAGACTAGCGTATATATGGTAAATGTTTGTGACTTTTTTTTAAAACTTGCTTGCTGTAATGTGTGTATGCAAGAGTGAAAGCAAAGAGAGGGAGTGTGTTTGTGGAGCAATCAGAGATATATTACTGGTATTGGAATATAGAAAGTTTATGCAAAAAAATGTTTTAAAGTCGCCCCTTAATTAAATATCCATTGTATCAGAGGTCACTATCACATTCTTAGATTTGATCATGTTCATTATTAAAGATATACTTATCTGTTCTCTATGGGGTTTTTGTATGACGAGGATTTTTTTATGCATGATGTCCATGTACATTTTAATAATATAGTTCAAAACCATAAAGTTCACTATTAAGAGATTTACAATCTGTACAGTATACAACACCTTCAATTTAAATAACAAATTGCCAAAAATGATTATTTCCATCCCACATGTTTTGCATTCGAAAACACACTTTTCTTTTTCTTCATTAAATTGCCATTTAACATATTTATTAAGAAATATATGTAAAGGGACTGCCGCCCTGTAGAGTTACATGTGTTTTCATATTTTATGGACAACAACAAGCTCTATAGCACATAGTAATATACATCAGGCTTTAGATATAGTCACGTCAGTGGGTATACACATATTGTTCGAGTATGATCAGTTCCTTGGTTTTGCTCTTTTATGGTAAGTGTTGACAAAATGAAAAATACATAATATAGCCAGCTGTATTGTCTACATTCCCTTTGTGCAACTATAGTGTTGACACACCTCATTAAAAAGAGTCTCTCAATGAAGGAAGGTGCAAAAAATTAATGAAATTGATTTTTGTAAGAATAATCAAATGACTTACCTAGGGTGGGAACTAGGTTACAAAATCACTTACAAGGAAAGTAATGTACAGTGGTGGAAGAAGTATTCAGATACCTGAGTAAAAGTAATACCTCTACAAGTGAAAGCCCTGCATTTAAAACCTTATTTAAGTAACTAAAGGTATATGTGTTAATAGCAAAAACCTATGTATCAAAGAAAAAGACTCACTGTGCAGGTCAGTGCTGCATTCATGTGTATGTTGCATTTTACTGCTGTTGATGTTTAACATTGTGCTCCTTTTTAACTCCTTTATACAGTGAGGAAAATAAGTATTTGAACACCCTGCTATTTTGCAAGTTCTCCCACTTAGAAATCATGGAGGGGTCTGAAATTGTCATTGTAGGTGCATGTCCACTGTGAGAGACATAATCTAAAAAAAAATATCCAGAAACCACAATGTATGATTTTTTTAACTATTTATTTGTATGATACAGCTGCAAATAAGTATTTGAATACCTGAGAAAATCAATGTTATTATTTGGTACAGTAGCCTTTGTTTGCAATTCCAGAGGTCAAACGTTTCCTGTAGTTTTTCACCAGGTTTGCACACACTGCAGAAGGGATTTTGGCCCACTCCTCCACACAGATCTTCTCTAGATCAGTCAGGTTTCTGGGCTGAGAAACGGAGTTTGAGCTTCCTCCAAAGATTCTCTATTGGGTTTAGGTCTGGAGACTGGCTAGGCCACGCCAGAACCTTGATATGCTTCTTCCAGAGCCACTGCTTGGTTATCCTGGCAGTGTGCTTTGGGTCATTGTCATGTTGGAAGACCCAGCCTCAACCCATCTTCAATGCTCTAACTGAGGGAAGGAGGTTGTTCCCCAAAATCTCCCAATACATGGCCCCGGTCCTCCTCTCCTTAATACAGTGCAGTCGCCCTGTCCCATGTGCAGAAAAACACCCCCAAAGCATGGTGCTACCACCCCCATGCTTCACAGTAGGGATGGTGTTCTTGGGATGGTACTCATCATTCTTCTTCTTCCAAACACAGTTAGTGGGATTCTGACCAAAAAGTTCATCCAAATGGTCATTGGCAAACTTAAGACGGACCTTGACATGTGCTGGTTTAAGCAGGGGAACCTTCCGTCCCATGCATGATTTCAAACCATGACGTCTTAGTGTATTACCAACAGTAACCTTGGAAACGGTGGTCCCAGCTCTTTTCAGGTCATTGACCAGCTCCTCCTGTGTGGTTCTGGGCTGATTTCTCACCTTTCTTAGGATCATTGAGACCCCACGAGGTGAGATCTTGCATGGAGCCCCAGTCCGAGGGAGATTGACAGTCATGCTTCTATTTTCTAATGATTGCTCCAACAGTGGACCTTTTTTCACCAAGCTGCTTGGACATTTACAACATAGCCTATTCCAGCCTTGTGGAGGTGTACAATTTTGTCTCTAGTGTCTTTGGACAGCTCTTTGGTCTTGGCCATGTTAGTAGTTGGATTCTTACTGATTGTATGGGGTGGACAGGTGTCTTTATGCAGCTTACGACCTCAAACAGGTGCATCTAATTTAGGATAATAAATGGAGTAGAGGTGGACATTTTGAAGGCAGACTAACAGGTTTTTAAGGATCAGAATTCTAGCTGATAGACAGGTGTTCAAATACTTATTTGCAGCTGTATCATACAAATAAATAGTTAAAAAATCATACATTGTGATTTCTGGATATTTTTTGGGATTATGTCTCTCACAGTGGACATGCACCTACGATGACAATTTCAGACCCCTCTATGATTTCTAAGTGGGAGAACTTGCAAAATAGCAAGGTGTTCAAATACTTATTTTCCTCACTGTATACTGTTGGGTAGTTTAATCTACAGCAATGCATCATGTTCTATTTTGTAGCGTTGCTGCCCTGTGAGAACCACGTATCTCTCACAAAGTCAACTTTTCGTGGTGTCAGAAAACAGCCCTATTGTCAGCTTTGAGATGATGCATTTTCCAGCTGACCCAAGAGACTTTTAAATATTTTTTATTTAGCCTAAGACGTTGACGAATTTTCTCAACACCTAAAGGAACACTTTCTTCTTCAGTTTTTTCACAAACAGCCAACATCAACACATCTGGAAATACATGGTTTTCACTGGACGGGAATGGGATGGAAAGTTGTAGTAACTAAAGCTGTCAGTCATATGTAGTGGAGGAAAAAGTACAATATACTTATAGAAGTATAACGTTGCATAAAATGGAAATACCCATGTAAATTACAAGTAGGTTGCAGTACAGTACTCGAGTAAATGTACTTTGTTACATTCCACCACTATAATCAGAATCAGAAATACTTTATTGATCCCCAAAGGGAAACTCTGTGTTGCAGTTGCACAAATAGTAAAATATAGTATAGTAAAAAAGGGTAGACATATAAATAAATAAATATAAGGAGTGTGGATATGTACGGTATTGACATAGTTAAAGGAATATTATGATACAGTATTTACATAATTAACATTATTAAGGAGTTGCAATGGTGAAAAGTAATAATAATAATAATAATAATAATAATAATAGTAGCAGTTGAGTATTGCACACATTTCAGGCCAGTGTTATTGCACAAAACAGATATTGTCCAGTTTCAACCTCTCTAAGTGTGTGTGTGTGTGTCAGACACTTAGAGCTAAATCATCTTTGTCAGTAATTCTCATTTGTTTCATCAGATAAGCTCAAGTACATGATGTTCCACATGTGTTCATTTGAATTAATTTCAAATTATTAATTCCATAAAAGTGTAATTTATATGCTACACTATTTTGTTTTATACATGATACAATAATCTTGGTAGTTTTATTAGTTATTGTGATGGTAAATATGCCCAAGATCAATTGTAATGTAAGTACATTTACTCAAGTACTGTACTATTGTAAATTTAAGGTACTTGTACTTTACTTGAGTCTTTTCTTTTCATGTTTTTCTACTTCTATTCCTCTACATTTCAGAGACAAATGTTTTTTACTCCACTACATGAATCTGACAGCTTTAGTTACTAGTTACTTTACAGAATAAGACATTGCGCACAAAACACATGCAGTTTTTTTTTAAAACAATGTTTTATTATAAATGAACCTAACCAACAACATATAAACCTACAGTACAGCTGAAATGATTACCTTAAGGTCGTTTCCATTTTCTAAAATGTGAGGATTTTTACTTATAATACTTTAAGTACATTTTTCTCATGATACTTACATACTTTAACTTAAGTAACATTTTCAATGCAGGAGTTTTACTTGTAACTGAGTATTTTTTTTTAAAGTGTGGTATGTTTACTGAAGTAAAGGATCTGAGTACTTCTTCCACTACTGACCCAGATCAACCTCACACCAATGTGTAATGCTATTATGTGTTTATTATCCTTTGGATTTATTTATTTTATTTATTTATTTTATTAATTCAGGACAATGCACATTGATGAACAAGTACAGCAGTACATGTAAATGTGCCAGATTGTTGGAGTTACAGTAAAAAAGACATAGGATAGTAGCATTTAGTATATAAAAACAAGAAGAAACAAAAAGAAAAGAAGAATAAAAAAACAAAAAACAATTTATTTGTAGAAATTCAAATGGAAACACGAGTTAGCGGTGGTTATATGTTTGGTTAGCTCTAAGCCACAGCTTTACCTGGCCCTTATAGTTGGGGGAAGTGTGTTCCATAATGCACTGCCTTTAATTGTGTGACACAAATAGGTGCATGCAAGAGCTGAAACAATTAGTCGATAACAAATATGAATCAGCTACAGTTCTGCTTTTCTTTGTTTCAATCACTCCCATTTTCAATGTTGGTGTGACAAAACAAGACATTTAAAGGCATCCCCTGAGCCGCAACCAATGATTATTTTCATAATTGATTCATTTGCTGTTTTTTTTGCAATGTTAATCGTTTGGTCTGAAACCCTAATAAAGGTATGTGTACGTGTGTTTGTGGGGGGGGGGCATTAATAACCCCAAGGTGACGTCTTCAAATAAATAGCTTATCTTGTCTCACCAACCATCCAAAACCACAATTTATCTGGTTAAGTCTGATATATGAAAAAACAACGAAAAGCAGCAAAACACTGTTTGGCATTCTTGTTGAAAATTACTGAAATGATGAATGGATCATCAAAATAGTTCAAAATTAGTTTGGGGCAAATCCACTGGCGTATAGGCTACTCTGGCTTTGTACCCCTGGTTTGGAGTCATTGATTGATATTTATGGAAAACTTCAAGTACAGAATCTGCAAGAAAAACATTGTAGTTTGGTTAAATGTTGGAAAGCAGTCTTTGTTCCTGTGAGCACAGACAGGTGTTTTCTCTCTCTCTCTCTCTCTCTCTCTCTCTCCATTCCTCTCTGCAGATGTTTTAAATCTCTCCATCTTCATGATGATGCGGCGCGTGGAGATTGTGATGCCTCTCTTGGCATTCACCGCGTGCCTTAATTGTATGGCTAATAAATCAAGGTCCGCCGTGAACACGAGGAGAGGAAATCCTGGCTCTTTTCAGGGAAAGTTGGGGCTTTAAGAGCCTCACGGGAACACACACACACACGCTCAATGACTCGACAGGCCCGGGCGCCATCAACTCAATACAGTAATTAAAATGTCCTCACTCACATTTTATACCAACAAAACAAGACTCTGACAGTAATAAGCAATCACATTCTTTACAGCTGTCTTTCAATCTGCATCAAACAATACGCGTCTTCTTGTCCTTTGTCATAATAAGCCACTAAAAATCCTCCACACATTATAACGCAATAACGAGCTGTCCAATTCTCCCAGTCCAGATCCAGGTGCGTGCCTTTATTCCGCCACACTATGCATCTGATGGATCAGGTCTCCGGCGCTGACCCCCCTCAGTGGAAACATCCCCGCGTTCCTATATGGTTTAATAAAGAGATGGATATGGAGGTGAAGCAGGCCAAACAATCCCCGTCCACACAGTGCTGGTATCGGTGGAGGCGGACGCACACGCCCGCTGGTGATGTCCGGTCCGGTCAGGCTTTGGGAGATAAAGACGCGCTTCAGTCTAATTCTTCAGGTTAAAAACATGAACACACTATTCCTCTTTTTTTATATTATACATTTCTCTACATCAAAAGCCTCGCCGTCCTGATTTGCGTGCCCATGGTCCCCATAGGCTGAAGCAGTAACGTCATGACGTAGCCGGTCTTCGGAGTCCTGCTGTGTCCATGGAGCTGCCCGTCAGACCGGGGTGATGTGTCGGATGGGATTCCGGCTGCGGGGCCATTTTCCATCACTGCGGACAGGAAGAGCCCTGACCATGGTGCTGAAACCGACCTGCCTCTTTTTCACCAGCCTCCTCTCCGTTAGCCTACATTACATTTTATTACGTTTTTATTTCTGTGCGAGAACTATTCGCTATTAAGGGGAACTCAAAGAGTGTTTTCAGGTCTTAGGGAGTGATAAAAACGGTCTTTGTGGTCCAAAAGGGGGCTGTACACCCCTAATATCTCACTCTGACTCTCCATTAGTGCATATATAGGTAGCCTGAGCATGGGTGTGTAATTCAGGCCTGTGTGCAATGTGTGTACTAACAGTGTAAATTGTAATTTCCCCTTGTGGGACTAATAAAGTATACATTATTATTATTATTATTAATATTATTATTATTATAAATGATCTTAAATGACGTCACAAGTTTGAATAAGCCTTGAAAAAATGAATAAATCTGAAGGTGTGGTGTTATAAATAAGTAAAACCTCTGTAGCTCGCTCCTCATCTCTGCTGCAGGGTGGCTGAGTTGCATTGTGGGTAATGTAAAAAAAAGACATATCTCATTCTGCTGCATCGTTTTTGGCCCGTCCACTTTTTAAGAGAGTGTCCATGTGACTCTGGCAATGTTATATAGAATGCTAAATCAGTGGAGTAGTCTTTGAGGAAAATGAAAATATTTTTAAACTGTGATTTTAATGTTTTGGCTACAGTACTTTAGTAAAGTTAGCTTTTGAGCCCTAAATGAAAGAAAATAATAAATAATATTAAAATTCTGTCTCGTTTTACATATTAAAGAAAGGTTTATTACCAAATGATGGTTTATGCTCCACACATGAATTTTTCATCGGGAATGCTTAATTGTATTTAGCAATTACGTTTTTCTGTACAAGCAAGTATGAGTTGATTTAATGTCTTGAAAATATCAGGAAATGGGATGTTTTTTTGTTTTATTTTTAAAAGATTAGATTTGTGTCTTTCATTTTTGCACATTAAACCACTAGAGGGAGTCTTGTCCCAGATGTGGATTTTCATATTTTTATAATATTCAGAAAAAAACATTTCCCTCAAAGGATTCTTTTAACCCACAAGTTGTCCTCCCGGGTGAAAACTGAAAACACCTTTTTATTGTTTCTTTCAATCTTTCTTTAATATACATTTTCTATGATTCCCCCCCCCCCCAGCCTCCACCAGTATTAAACCAAATTACAAACCCAATTTTTTCAATAATTTGTTCAAAATTCATGGTCAATAAACCTCAGTTATATGATTTTATAACTAAGTTTTGAGTTAAAAATCAGAAATTATGAAATATTGACAATTAAGTTACAATCCGAGGAAGACTTTTGTCAGAGTTCAGTAAGGAAACAGTTTTTTCTCCAAATACTGTAAAATATAACATCCAGAATTTAATGATATCGCAAAGATGTTTTTTTTTTTGCCAATTTGGTTCAAGAAACTCATCTTTTTTGAGTGGAAACTTTGAAAAACGAGTCAAGTTTTTGACCTCGAGGACAACAGGAAGGTTAAATAGGTACTTAAACACAATCAAATGTAAACACTACAGACAAGACACAACAAAACAGACATGTGATACCAAAATTCCGCAGTACAAATACATTTCTTAGAGCACAATAAGTCCGTCTATTAGTTCAGCCAGACATCACATTTTGTTGTGATGCAGCTTCATGCTAAACATTCATTTTTTCACTCAAGGCCCCATAATGATGACGCAAAAACAGGATTTTAGACATTTTTGTTAATTTATTATAAAGAAAACAAACTGAAACATCAATAATGACATGTCAGTCCTTTTGTCCTTTGACACAAATGTTGCTCATGTGCCTTCCATTTCTCCTGGTGCTATTTGACATGTTTCTACACCTTGATCGGAGACCACCTGTGGGGAATTCCATCGATTGGACGTGATTAGGAAAGGCACACACCTGTGTATTTAAGGTCTCACAGCTGACAGTTGATATCCAAGCCATGAGGCTGATGGAGCTGCCTGCAGAGCTCAGAGAAAGGATCATGTTGAGGAGCAGATCTGGGGAAGGCTATGAACAATCTGCTATACTGAAGGTTACCAAGAGCACGGTGGCCTCCGAAAATCACTCTGAAATGGAAAAAGAACCTGGACTTTTCCTAGAACTGGCCACCTGGCCAAACAAAGGAACTGGGGGAGAAGGGCCTTCTTAAAAGTGGTGACAAAATACATGATGGTCACTTCGGCTGAGCTCCAGAGATCCTGTGTGGAGAAAGTTCAAGATGGGCAACCATCACTGAAACACTGAATTAATCTGGGCTTTATGGCAGAGTGGCCAGACAGAAGAGCGTCTAAATTAAAGACACACTTTGAGTTTGCAAAAAAGCGAACTCAAACAAGATTCTCTAATGGTTTCTCAAAAACCATCCCAAAAGTGAAGCATGGTGGCGGCAGCATCATGCTGTGGGGGTGTAATTCAACGGCAGGGACTGGGGGACTGGAAACATATGAGGGAAAGCTGAACAAAGCGCAGATATCCTTTATGAAAACCTGGTCCAGAGCTCAGGACCTCAGACTGGGCTGAAAGTTCACCTTTCAACAGGACGATGACCAAAGGCAGCACACAGCCAAGACAACGCACAAGTGGCTCATAGGGACACGCCCGTCAATGTCCCTGGGTGGCAATGTGACAGCCTGGACTTGAACTCAATTGAACATTGCTGGAGAGACCTGAAAATGGCTGTCCACCGATTGTTTTCCCCCATCCAACCTCACAGAGCTTGATTAGATCTGCAGAGAAGAATGGCATGAAAAACCGCCAATCCAGGTGTGCTGCTTGTAGTGTCATATAGAAGACTCGGGCTGCAGTTGCTGCCAGAGGTATTGATTTAAGGGTCTGAATACTATCAATGTGATTGAGTCTTTGTCTTAGTTTTCCCTTTGTCATTATGGAGCCTTGAGTGGAGATTGAGGGGGAAAATGTATGTAAATGATTTTTGCAAAAGGCTGCCACATCATTTGTAAAAAGTGAAGGTCTTAATTCGTGCTTCCTCTAAATTCCTCTAGTCTGTCGTCAAAACATAGTCTCAGAATCAAACATTTGATCATATTTTTGTAAGTGTGTAGAACTAAAAGACACAAGCAAGAAAAATGGACATTTACAACTGACAGCCTTTAAACCGGGTCATTTATTTAATTAGCTATATCAAACATTACCTATATAAAATAACACATCTACAAAAGTGAATTTACAATGTAACCAAACTGTACAATACTCCTGAAACACTTTATTAAAAATGTTTAGTTTAATAAATATTTAAAATGCAATTATAAATACATATGTCAGAGCTTTCGGTGCATCCAAATTCCAACTTATGTAAAAAAAGCACCAAATCTGCAGCAGAAAATAGTCCCCAACACATGTATTATTTACTCCTGTTTGAGTAATAAAATATACAGCAGCTTGGAATTGTTTAGCTTTTCCAAAAAAAAATAAAAATAAAGTAGGCTATGTAATTGTTGTCTTGTCTTTAGGCAAAACAAACCGTTTCATCTTGTAGTGGTCTACTGGTCCAAACTGATTTAAGTCTTAAGTAAAGTCTCATTTCAACAAATCTGACCAATAATTTCCCTGATATAGTTACAGTGAATCTCTAAACCAGCAGCTTGCATTTCTGCATGTAGTCATTAGTAATGTAAACATTTCTTTGTGGAAATCAAACTTTCCACATTCAGTATTCATACAGTCATACACATTTGTACAATGCAGTCACTGTGACCTACAGTAAACGCAATGCAAAAGTATACAATATTTTAGTACCTTCACTTTCAAATAGGGATGTTGCAGTCAGTACTTTCAGTTATGAATGTGAAAGTACTGTGATGTTAGCCAGTTACAGCAAAGACTTACTCCAATTCAACGCTAAATTCAGCAAACCATGGCTAGAGATGATGGTGATGATGATTAGAGATGGGAATTTAATGTCCAGTCTCAGAATCAGCTACTGACTGTTATTTGCAACAAAATTGTCTGGGTCAACTCCCAATAACCCGGCTGTGATCTTCCAGGTCGACACGACGAGCATCTCCAAAGATGAGGAAAATCCCGAGGCCTGTGACATTTACTAAAGTGATGAGGGAGAACACGGTGGCCCACGACAGCGTGACCTCAATCAGGTAACCTGACACGGAGACCGACACCATTCCTGTTCAACACACACCAAAGAAAAGGACAAGAGGGATTTGAGATTGGTGCCAGTAGTGACAATATATGTTTTAAAATCCAGATTAGTAAGAACAAATATTTCCTGCATACTACAAAAACACATTGAATACATACCCATGAAAGCACCCAACATATTCATTGAACCTGTTGCAGAAAAGGAATAATGATTGATTGATGATCAACAAAAACTAAGCTTAGCAGAGTTTAATGAAAGCTAATGTAGACTGTTCTCACCAAAGAGGGCACCAGCACATGATGGGGCGAGATCCTGTACATTCACTGACACGCCACTGAAACACATTGAAAACAGCAAATAACTGAATTTAAAGGATACATCTACTTACATTCTATATATTCTTATCAGCAAATCCTATAACCAAAACCAACAATGAATCCTACTAACAAGCATTGTCTGTGTATCCAAAGCCTGATGTATCTCAACCCTCTATGCCACAGGGCCAGTTGTTCAAAGGTAAACTGATCGGATTGGATCAAATCTTAAGAAATAGGTTGTTCAAAAGGGATAGAAGGAATCCGAAATCAGATTCAATCACGGAATTCAATCCTAGTTTTAATCTGGATCAAACCTTCAGTTTGTGTTGATCAAAATTTGGATAACTTTGATTATCCTGAGCCCAACACGGCGTAGGATTTCAAAGTGGATTCCAGGAAGAAAATGTAGTAAAACTTTAAAATTGGTCAAATAACACATCATTTAGTGTATATTTTGCACTAGACTTGTGTAATCGCTGTATTGGTGATAAAGTAGACATAGGCTACCAAATGAGATATTTGGTATAGTAACAAAAAAAAAAAAAAAAAGATCCTGTCCCCACAGAACAATCCCCCAAACAGATTTCAATAACAAACAAAAATAATATATTCAATTTTTCTGTCATTCATTGCCATATATTAATTTCAAAGAAACAATCAGGATGAAGAACCCTGAACATTCTTTAGTTTGTTGCCTTTTTTAAGACGTATTCAAAGTATCCACAATGTATTTCTTAATGTATATTTGTGTTTTTTATTTGTTGTGGCTCAGATGAGGGGTCATAAAAGAAATTAGGAATGGAAGTGTTTTATTTTTGTGTTGTCTCAAAATAAGAAAAACGTCCAGTGACCCCATGCTGGCTCTTCTACCTGTTTTTTACATAGCTGGTAGCCCACGTTATGATATGTTGTCCTATTTAGAGCACTGGTAATCCGGATCAGGGTGATCCAGTTCAATGTTACTTTGAAAAACCGGCATAAAAGTAAGACAGATAAACTGATCCTGAATAGCAAAAAATGGGATTTCCAAATCCAGATAATTTTGATCCAGATTAAATGTTTTGAACAACTGACCCAATAAACTGCATCGTTGCTTCGGGTGGCATGTTTCGTCATCACAACAAGGACATTGTAGTTTATTCTGACTCAATCCTTCATGCAACCGTTCTGCTGCCGTAAATACTCACTAGAGCACCAAGTGTGTATTAATCTGCAGCTGAAAATAGTCCCCAACAAATGGGCTATATATTCCTGTTTGAGTTATGTTAGCAATTTCCAAAATGGTTCCAACAGTAATCTCCTTTCATGTAACACTGTGGGTACATTGTGGAAAGGTTTTAAAATGTTTAAACTGTAAATAATACATGTTTTATTTGTTAAAATAACCATTACTTAAGGAAAAAGAAAAGCATCACTATAATAGGTGAGTCCAAACTTTTGAACAGCAGTGCACAGAGAACAACATCTGCATGATCCTGTTAATATTTGCTTAGCTACTTTTCTCTGACAAATCCTCCCTATGCATGCAAATTCATTGAGGTAACAGAAGAATACAATTTTACTAATCAGACATACCTGCTGGTGAAGGTGGAAAGACCAACAGCCGCAGAGATGCAAATCACAGCAGTAGGAAATGTGACTGCTCCAGACAGAAGCATGATAAATATACTTGATACACCCATGGCAAAGAACTGAGGAGAGAAAGGCATGCATTGTAAATATTAAAAGCCATAGATCATAATCTAAAAGTGAATGCAAACAAAAGTTCAGGTCTGGAACTTGCTGTTACTCTCAATTTGAAGGGATTAGGATTCAATTGGACAAATAAGAGATAAAAACACACCATTAACCTATAGGTCAAGCTTTTCAATATACGTGTACCTCTTATATGACCAGAATAATAACTTTCTTTTTTCCACTATAAAGGGACAAAGGGAAAAGGATTCAGAGTAATTGTTCATATTTTGCCCTGGAGAAGCTTGTAATTACATGTTTGAAACACACACAAAAATTCTACTATGAACACTTTAGCTGCCAGTCAGGCCAAACCATCCACTGCACACACACAGTTTTTAATCACTTGATAACACAACTATAGTTATGTTACACTCTTTCCACACTTACCTGCATTGTCTTTCTCACCAATGCTACACGATATCCTACAGGGGAAAAAACACAAGCTGTTAACATCTTTTTAATGAAAAGTACAGTAATTGACCTAAAAACATGTACAATTAAAAAAATAATAATAACACTTGTTTAATACCTTTGTTGATGAGAAAATCTGAGATATATCCTCCAACAAGTGCTGCTGCAATTGCAACAAGCCATGGAATTACATTATACACCCATCCCTGCAAGAATACACGGGCTGGTATTTAAACAGTTTTAAATTAATGCAATATTCAGGTATAGACAGGTGGTGCATAGGCAGGTCAAGAAATATATTGCAGTGTTAAAAAGAGCAGAATAAATACAACTATGTAATATGAAAAGTGCATGAACAACATGTTATGTGCAATGTAGTAGCTGTGACATTATACTAGTAAGAATAATATAGATATATGCAGTGTATTAACAGAATATATAATAAGAAAAGGAATAAATATGGATATGCTAAATGAACCATATAAACAGATATGTACAGTATGTACAACTATGTGCAGTGTGTTAGCATTATAAGAGTTAAAAAAAGTTCTATAGCCTGGAGTGTTGACGTGAAACTATGTATATGTGTATTGGCTGCATCGAAAACAAATACCGTGGCGTGTGGAAATGATTCTTTGAAGTATGTTGGCAACCATGACAACAAACTGTATAAAGAGCTGGACAAGCACGTGTGAGCAAACACCATGGCCCTTAGAAAGAAGATGACAAAGATGGGGTTAGGCTGAAAACACAAAAACAATCATGTATTATTAATCCGTGAAGTATTAAAGAACATAAGCTGTACCAGACAGGTGGCTTCTTCAGAAGACTCAGCCAGCGTGTTGCTGACAAACTCCATTGTGGGTCTCTACTTGTTTCCATCTGCTTAGGGTGGAATTCTAAATCTGAACCACACATTGTACATTGTTGTACTGTTGTATTGTATACTGTTGTATGTACTGTAGCAACATAGTACAAATACGACTGCCCACAGCCAAGCTAGCATCTCTGTGACTTGGCCACAGAGTTGTTCCCAATGACAATACTAACATGTTAATGTTTAACAGGCATGCTGTGTACTGTGTTTACCCACTAAGTTTAGCATGTTAGCATGCTAACATTTGTTAGCCCTTGTGTTGTCCTCCCGTCAAAATTGAAAGTCAACACTTTTGACGCTTTTATTGATGTTTTTAACTTTTTCTCATGTTTTTGTCCCTTTTTTTTCAACACTTTTGATACTTTTTTTCAATGTTTGACAGTTTTTTGACGTTTTCAACACTACGTAACACTAACTTATTCAATTTAGTTATTTTTTGAATTTTTGGTCAATGAATCTCATTTATTGGAAATTATACCTATGTTTGAGTTAGAAAAGCAGAATTAGTTAGATTAAAATTAAAGGAATGTATGTTGATGGATAATCATAGACTGGAATATGTCAACTTTTACTCAATACTATTTCAAAACCATTGAATAAGACACCCAAAAATTAATGAAAGTAGAGATTTGTACTTGCCAAAGAGCATTGTGTGGAATCAATCATGTTATTTTGGGGAATTAACTGGGTAGTTTAAAAAGAATATTGATATAGGAAAATGGGTCAATTTGACCCGAGGACAACATAAGGGTTAACTAGGACTAAATGCAAAGTATAGCTGAGGCTGAATGTCATTAGTTTTGCACTATTTAGTCATAATCCAAAGTATTGGACAAATTTAAATTTTGACCAGATAATGACACTATATGGAATGGTTAGAGGTAACCAAAGTTATTAAAATTCTTGAACGTGAATGTCTGAAACAAATTTCAAGACAATCCATCTAATAGTATCGGGACATTTCATTCCAAATGTCAACCTCAAAGGTCAGTAGGATTCATCCCCTGTGGAATCTGTACAAAATATCATGGCGGCCCATTCAGTATTTGTTGAGCCATCTATTAAAAATAGAGAATTAGCTATGCAAGGCTCAGAGTATTATCCATGCTCAGGTCATTTAGGACAGAAATGTGACAGTTAAAGGTCACTTCATTATTCAGGGATACATGACTGACTAATGCAGTTACTTTACCTTTTAGTAAACACAGCCAAACAATAAGGGCCCAGAGTCCGGACAGGAAACCAATAGTGTAAAAAATGCTCTCCCAGCCGTAAGTGTCCAGCATCAGGGACGCCACCCCACCTGCTAGCAATACTCTGAAAGAGCAGCAACAACAAATGTATGTCACCAGAAGAGTGAGTGAGTGAGTGAGTGAGTGAGAGAGAGATAGTGTGTGTGTGTGTGTGTGTGTTACCCAAGATGTGAACCGCTGTTCATGGTGCTCATTAAAAACCCTCTCTCTCCTTCCACTACACGTTGTGAGCAAAGGCTGGCCAAAGATGGGAAAAAAACTCCTAAAAGACATTATAAGACACACTCAGCTTTCCCATGTTTATGAACTGTATTTCCTGCACCACTGGAACTTTTATTTAACGGAACAGTTTGACATTTTTGGAAATAAGCATACTCACTTTTGGCAAGAGTTAAATGAACCGATCGATACCACTTTCATGTCTGTTAGTGAACACTAAATATGGAGCTGCAGCCGTTTAGCTCAGCATAAAGACTGGAAACAGGGAAACAGCTAGCCTGGCTCTGTTCAAAGGTTAAGAAAAACTTTGTTTCTCCCTGTTTGCAGACTTTATGCTAAGCTAAGCAGCTGTCAGCTGTGGCCTTATATTAAATATACAGGCATGAGTGGTATCGATCTTCTCATCTCACTCTGGGCAAGAGTTGCATCGTGACAAGCAACATTTCCCAAAATGTTGAACTACAGTACTATGATACTTACCCTGCGTCAGTCCCAAAAGGAATCGGGCCATAGTCATGAGGGCAAGGGTGTGAGAGCTTAAGTGGCCCAGAAGAGGAGTACCAGCTGTGATCAGAGCCCACAAGACTGTAGAGATGAACAGGACTCGCTCTCCTCCTATCCTAATATAACAACATATGTGGAGTTAAGTAACAAGGTTATTAGCTCTTTGTTGGAAATCATGCTACACGGTTTTTACAAGCTGAATCGCTTACTTGTCACTGGCATGTCCTCCAAGGATCTGTGTGAAACAGTAACCCCAGAAGAATCCACCCAGAACCAGCCCAGAATCAATCTTACTCCAGTGGAAAGAGGTTGCCAATGACACTGCACAGATTGGCATGGCCATCCTGGCACAGTAGAGGAGGCTGGTGCCCAGAAACAGCATCACGGTCCATTTTCGAGCCAGTGGTCTATAAGCATGTGGAGGAACAGAACAGGTTACCCTTATTGATCTGGATCCCAATGTGTGTTTTGTGTAAATAAAGAAAAGGGTAAACACACATGTAGAGAGCTAGTGCCAGTGCTGTAATGACCAGTTTGTCAGGAAGCATATAAGCAGCTCTGTGAAACTGTACCAAAGTTATAATAGTTTTTTATTTTCAGTTATTGTATTTCAGCTTTGACTTTTCAATAACATTTTAGTGTTGGATAGTGTGTTTGATCATTTAAGTTTAGTTTGTTTTTCAGAAAGTTTTAGTTTTTATACCGTATATATTATGTTTGACAGTAGTTTTAGTTAGGGTCTTGTAGAATGTATCAAAGTATGTAGCTGCACAAAACACATGGTTGGAAAACTGTAGGAACATAGGCCATAAATCTTTTGGTTTGGGAATCAACTTGAGCACTCTTTTACTAGCACCCACCCCAGTTGGTTAACATTAGACCTTAGCTGATGGCTTTGTTATATGGCATTCGATCTACTACAATACTTAAATCATATTATTGTTATTTAATTCAACAAGACTGCATGAGAAAACTGTAGGAATTAATTGTAGAGATTTTGTGACATAGCGCCATCTCATGGAATGTCAAGTCGGTTCAATTCCTTTGGTTCAATGTCACAAGAATTAACAAAAAACTCATGCTCTTCCCTCACAACTAAAACTGAAATGAATTTAGATTTATTTCTTTTTATTTGTTTTTCAACATGGCAATATTGTTTCAGTTTAGTTTTTCTAAAAGATATTATTTTTTTAACAAATTTTCATTGGTAATTTAGGATAATAACCCTGGCGGCACAGCAGTGTTTGGAGCAGGTTTATCATGTTAAATCTCTTAGTTTAGCGTGTGAGCCTGCAAATACTGATAATTGTCACTAAACACAAAGTACAGCTGAGGCTGATGGGAATGTTTTGCAGGTATCTGGTCATAAAAAAACTTCAATTTTTACCTGATAATGGCACAAGGATCACAATTAGAATTCATCCTCTGGGGACCATGAATATCTGAACCAAATGTCAGTGTCAAGACATTTCAATAGAAGCTTAAAAATGTCAACCTGCTGGTGGTGTTAGAGTTAAAGTCAAGGGATCACCAAAGTCAGTAGGATTCATCCTTTAGGGACCATGAATATCTGTACAAATTTCAAAGACACTCCATCCAGTAGTTGATTTAAGATATATTTCAGTCTGGACCAAAGCGGTGGATCAATAGACTTACACTGGCATCTATATAACAATGTCACTAGCATGGCTAAAAAATATCCAGCTGCAGAGAAGCAAAAATTGTCATTGAAGTTAATGCAAGTACAGTATATTTCAATTTCATATCAGTTTATATGTTTTAGTCAGCGAACATTGTGCTCATTTTACAAATTCTTGGAGCATGTAATGTAGATTGTGACGACATGAGGGAAACCTGTTGCATGTATGTTTTTAAATAGCAACTGAAGAAGCTTGAAGTATCTTTAGTCTTAAGTAAAGCTTATGCAGACTCACCTGGGCCACAGGTTTTGGTCTTCTGGCTCCTTTTCTGTGGAATCATTGGCTGTATAAACCTTAACATCCAGTAGAGAAACCTTTAAGCAATTCTTGGCGTCTCCTGATGTGTTTAATTCAGCCATTAGGACACCACTGGCGTTTACTCTATCAGTAAATATCTCTGAGAGGTGTGCTTTAGCTTTTCCTCATATCGCCGGACAGGCCAAACAGGTCAAACGTGTTGGAACAAAACTCAAAAAGAGAACCTGCTTGTGATTTACAGTAAAGAAAGCCGGGTGGTTTAAATGAGCATGCTGCCCCTGTAAAGAACAGAAGGGTTGTTAAACTTTTGGTTTTTTAAACCATCTTGGAAATACATTTTTGGAGTATTCAGATCTTTAACTTAAGTAAATATTAATGTGTGAGCATTACTAATGTTGCAGCTGTTAAGGCGGGGTTCATTTTAATTACTTTATACGGTGCCGTAAACTATATGGACAAGCAAATACTCTGGCACGCAAATTTTATATGTGTTCTGAAGAAGTTAAAATATCTCTTTTCAGAGCATACTGTACTCCACTGTATACAGCTCATCTATGGTGCAGGTACAGAAAAGCAAAGATAAACAAGATAAAGGTGGCATACAATGATGCATTTAGAATTTTGATGAAGCGTCCAAGATGGACCAGTGCTAGCCATCTGTGTGTGACCTGTAATGTTCCCACCTTCCACGCTGTGCTGAGGAAGTTTATGTACAGATTTATATGCCGATTAACCCGAGTCAAATAATAAAATTTTTAAATGCTATAATCAATCCTGCACTTAGTGATATCAGATATTCGTCAAAACTATGGAATCACTGGAACACGCACCTGTACCTGTTTTAATCATTGAGCATTGCAATTTGTATGTATGTGTGTTTCTTTTGTGATATTTTTGGGGATCAGTTTGTCTATATGTGTTTGTTTGTGTGTGGTCTGAACCCTTTTTGTAATTTGTAATGTGTGTTTGTTTGTTTTTAATCTGGACCTTGAGTCTGTAAATAAAGAAATATATATGACTAGGTAGCTTAACCTATAATAATTTATTAATTGATTTATATTTTGTACTAATATGAATCTGTAGCTAAAACTGTCAAATGTAGCAAAGTAAAAAGTGCAATATTTGCCTCTGAATGTTAGTTAAAAAGTATAAAGTAGCATTAATGGAAATAAAATACAGTACAAGTACCTTAAAATTGTACTTGAGTAAAGTACTTGATTGACTGTACTTCTACCACTGCTTTGAAAGTATCAATGGACTTTCCCTTAAAAGGACGCTATCATGGATGTATTAAGAGAACTATCGCTTTTAGATATTTGGCAGCTCCTATGTTTACTTGTGTCTGACTCCTCCCTCGTTCATTCTGCCGTTTCCTTTCTCTGTTCCTCCGACAATGCTTTCCTAAGTTTCTGGTTCTATTTTTGCTGACTCAGCCATGACGATAGTGTGAAAAACTCCATCTGACCAATCTAATGACTCTGAAGCGGTTTAGTTAAGACAATATGCATACATGCACACACACACAACTCAGAAAATGGAACACAGCTCTTGAATGATTCACAAAAGTTTGTTTATTTTAATAATTGCAAATCTGATCTTAAAAATGTTGAATAATAAAAGGGATGTGAGCTCTCTGGGTCTCAGTATTTGTCAAAGCCAATATGTATAAAGACAATACAACCTTAAAAGAAATTAAGGATGGACAACTAGCAGCAGGTTTGGTTTTTATATATAAAAGTAAACAAAATAAACACGCACAAGAGTCTTTCCCCACTGACAAAAAAACACGTACATGCAGTTAAAGTGAAAATACTAACTTCAAAAGTGGCAAAATGGGCAGCAGGTGACTTTGTCAGAATGCCTGATCAAATTCAAAATTTGAATGCTTTTGATCATTAATTATGAAGTACCAAAACAAAGCCAAGAAACAGAAGAACCAGTTCCAGTCTGAACAGATTTTAAATAAGTTTTCAAACTGTCTAATTTCCACCCCTTAGTCAGGTGTTTCACCCTCTCAACATACACATGAAATGATCACTTTGCAAGGCAGTCCATCCCATAGACATATTGTAAATGTACAACAAATCATAAAATATATTAATTAAAACTACATTACATTAATAATGTACAATTCTATTTAATTGAAAAATACTCAGTGTATGAAATTTAAATTTGAAACTTATTTCTGATTTGAAACACTCTAGACTCTTGCAGTGCATCATCAACCATGTTTCTGCTGTTTCAAAGTTTAAACCATAGCGGTTGTACTCTGCTCCATCCTGGGGAGCCTAGGTCTTGGCCCCACGCAAGCCACAGTATTAACATTTATTGTTCATTCATACTGTAAATGTACAACATTTCCCTCTCTCTGAAGTCTCGGTAGGGGATATGGTCACAATAGATAATACTACTGGCTTAGGCTTTAGAAAGACAAAATATAAAACAGCAATTTGAATTGTGCCGTCTCCAAGATCTCTCTAAAAATCCAGGATAAGTATTTCATCTAAATAATTTGTCAATTTGCAAATACAGCAATTTACAGTTTGCACAATGAATTAAGTTGTATCTCATGAATGAAACTTGGAAAAAAACAAAAAAAACAATGTAGCATTTGTTTATACATAAGTGTTACCTGGTTGTCACACAGTCACGGACTGATCATAAATTAAGGGGACGTGGAAGGTGGTTGTTCTTGTGTGGTATGTTCACTTGGGGTCCTCGATGGTGCCCGTGCTAAGATCAGTCATTTTGGGATATTTCACCTTCTTCTGGTCCAGCTCATTCTGTGCCCACAGCAGTAGCTTCAGGAGTTTAGCCAGTTTAGGTGTTGACTCCCTGTTTTCATAGTCCAGCACAGCTTGGTTCACCTCACTCCATACCTGTGCATCAAGATATGTGTTGCAGTCAAAATGAAATCAACAAATGACTCACACAACAGCGATACATTGTGTAAATCATTTGGTTAACATGGCAATGCTCGTCTACATGTAAATGTGGGGATTTATCATGATGGGTTAGCTAAAACAGCAGTATGTTGTGCTTGTATTAACCTCAGTGCCCTTTGGCAGTTCAATAAGTGTTAAAGGTGTATAACATAGCGAATCTCCCAAACCCGTATTGTTGCTGTACAAGATGCTTCTGTTCTGTCTCTGAACATGTGGATGATGCAGGATGACAGTTGCCAAAAGAGTCTAATGGAAAACTCCATGCTTACAGCTTTTGGTTTGTTAGTACGTAGTTGTGTGAACATGACACGGACCAGAACTACAGTAATAGACACAGGGCCTTAAATACAAATGGGACAAATACTGCAATTTTCAGGGATAAAGGCAACAATGTTTATTTTTTTTCTCCTTGGTGCAGAGCGAATGAACCAAACTAGGTGTGAAATTGCTCTAAAATTGCTGTACATAGTTCCACATTTTTCAACTATTCAAATAGTGATGTGAAATAGTGAAGTGAATTGAGTGTGATTAAAAACCTGCCCACCTTTTGCCGCTGCATCATGTTGAGCAGGTCTCCAAAGGGCGACTCTTCTGGGTTGTCAAAGGCCAGAAGAGCTAGTGTTCGCTCCATCTCTGTCAGACACTCGCGGCTCTCCTCCCCCTGCTCGGCTAACTGTGTCTGGGCAAACTCCAGCGCTGACTCTGTCTCCCTTAGCCTGATTAACTCAATCAAATGTTGCTGCTGCAAGAGGAGGAATTAAGTACAAGCAGTAAATGTTCAAGTTCATGCTTTATCTAGCATTGCAATGTTTGCCTAACCAGGAAAGATAACAAATAACAATCTCTCATTCTAATCCATTGCAGCCTGGGTTGTTATTACCTATAGGGGATAATGTTTATTAATTCATAATAGTTCTCACTACACTTTGTGCCTTAATCTCACTCCTGATATGTGTTCATGTATATTTTTCCAAAAGCTGTGAAGTTTACCTCATAAACCTCAGGCTAATGACCTGCATAATATGGTGCCAACTACTTTCCAGTTCACAGGAGGCACATACCAAAACCTGAACTACTGGTGGCTATTACAATGCAAACGTACCTGCAGATGAAAATACAGGTATCGGTTGGTGTCAAGCAGTTCTGGGTGTAGGCTGTTGATGAGTGCAATAGCTTCCTGTATCTGTCCCTTCAGGATCATCTCTCTAATCTTTATCCTTTCATCCAAAGAGTCCAGGTCAACACTTGGTTCGATCCCAGACTCCATTCGAAACTTCTCCGCCGCTTCTTTGAATCCCTCTTGAAACACGTGAAACAGATACAGGCAAAGGCATTAAGAAAGGTAGTGGATGCTGTACATTCAAACCCCGGTCACTGTCGTTAAGCTACATGCCTCACCTGTCACAAGGTAATTCATAATGAGCCGATTCATGTCGGCCCTCTGTATGTGAACATTGTTTAATTTGTCCATCCACTCTTCTTTTGTGATGTCTTCAGGCTTTTCAGCATAACTCATCATTGGGATCCTGGAAAGACGAAAATCCATTGGGAATACAGCGAAACGTGAGCAAGACTGACACAGCTTGGTCACAGTTTGGTCCTACACGAACAGTAACGCTACAACCGTGCAGACAGATTTCAAGGATTGAGCGCAAACATATGCTACTGACAAAAGTGCCAAATCAATAACAAAACAGACACTATACTTATGCGCTTAAATTGCAGTTGAGCGCTCGCTAGCGTCACTAAAAAAATAATTTGGAGATTCTCCGAGGCATCCAAAACAAACCCAATTTCCTCTTGGGCAACCTGGCTAGTTAGCAGACTGTGTGCGTTTACACAACTCACCGTGCAAGCACAAGGTCTGGCGAGTATTCTTTCTTACAGGCGTGAGAAGATAATACTCACAACAGAAATGCGCAGTGTCCTCTTAATGCTTTTAAGAAGTATAAAAGTGTAAAATATGACTACCCAGTCAAGCTATTCGCGGCTAGCTAACTAACCAAGCTAATATGATAACCTCGCGATAGAAGCGTCAGTCCTGCGCGGTCTGCGATTGGTGAGGATAGTGACGTCACGGTTGCCGAGGCACACAACAGTCAGCGCAGCGGATGGTTAAATCTGATCTGCATTTTGGACATAGACTGTACATTTGTATGCTACTGTATATTATATATACAGTCTATGGTTTTGATATAGCCTATTCTCAACAAAATAAAGGAAACAAAGTGAATATTAAAAATACAACATCATACAGATCACGAGGGCTCAGTCAGTGAAGATAATCAATATGTTGTGCATTATAGGCCTACCATCTCAACCCAATATCAAAACAAGTTTAACTTGGGCAAATTGGGCAACCAGATCGGCCATAGTCAGCCATAATCTGTCCTCATTTGCTTGCCTTTTAGTCTGCATTTGTCAGATTGCATCACCTTTTGCAATAGGCTAATGTGATTTTATGTTGTCATGTTTGCCTGCGCTGATTGTCTGCTTAACATTAATTTATATGAATTGCCTGCACTGTAGGCCTACATGTCTCATTTTGCATGATGCATGTCTGACTCCCCTAATCTTTTTATCTTGTATTTTATTTTGTTTGTTTTTCTTATGTACAAATTGTGTAGGCTATATTGTGTATTGTTTTATCGGTTAATTAAACATCTGCCCAAGGGACAATTGTTGAAATTAACGCTTTGGCTAACTGGCACATTTAACCTGCAATGATGTTGGTTGCAACATTTGCACCACTACAACACAATATAAATCAAGGTGGTCCTGCATTATTAGTTAACACGTGTGTGTGTGTGTGTGTGTGTGTGTGTATGTATGTATATGTGTGTATATATACTGTGTGTGTGTATATACTGTGTGTGTGTGTGTGTGTGTGTGTGTGTGTGTGTATATATATATATATATATATATATATATATATATATATATATATATGTGTGTGTGTGGGTATATGTGTGTATGTGCTCTTAGTTTAGTGTCAAAAATAGCCTACAATTAATAAAGAAAGCTTTAGCTTAATGATTTAAACGAAGGGTTCATTTGCAAAAACAGATCTCTCTGTTTAATTGATCTTCCATAATCATGTTTTTTTAAATCTTGCACTCAAAGAAATATCAATGAAACTTTTCATTTTAAGAATTTGTCACATGCACACCACACAATGTACCCTGAAATGTGTAAAGTGACAAGCATCATAAGACAACAAGAACAAAATGGACAAAACGGTGTCTTTCAGGATCCCCTGGAATGTTAATGACCCCAAGCCATTTACCCTATACCTTCCTGTGGATTATCCAGGCATGACACACCATCTGCAGTTTGTCAGATGTGACTTAGACGGGACAGAAAAAAAGTAGGATCCCCCGTTCCCTAAAACACAACACGGGGATGGGAAGAGGGAGTAGGATGGGACAGGAGTGAAAATATAGCCTACTCTTGATAGGTTCCTGATAGAATGGCTACACTACTTTTGTTTGCGTGTTTATGGTGTCAAGCTCCATTCATTCATGATTGCCATTGCACTGTAAACACTGGTTTCTGACAAGGTACAAACTCAAGGACTGTGTGGAAGATGGGGCACCAGATAGCCTACCACACCTTCATCATGGGGGCCATCTTCTGGGAGCCCATCCAAAACACCTTAGCCCTCCTTTCCTGCACTGTCCCTAAACCCCCCTTAATATCATACAATCATACAAAGGCCTTAAATCAGAATTCATGTCAAATAAATGGACAGTCATTGTTATCTGTAGTCAGAGCTAAAGTGGACCTAAACAGATTGGACCTTCAATATGTAGAACATGAATCATTTTGGGAAATACAATTTAGTTAGTTAGATGAGAAAATTGACACCACTCTGTCTAAAGTAGCCTAAACATCACTAGTTCTGGGTTTTTGAGTGTGACTACTAAGTGTCCTCTGGTTGCCTGGCAACTGCTCAGAGCCAAGAAACAATTTGAAACATCACCCCACTGTAAAAGTGGGAAAATGCCGATTTGACACCTCCGTTTGTGTAATGAGACGATTAAAAATAGTGTGTTAATTAGTGAGCTTGTTCCCAGTTTTTATGCTAAACTAGTTGAGTTGATCACCTAACTCAAAAAAGAGAATTAGCACAATAATCTAGTCTATTCCCCAAAATGTTGAACTTTAGCCTAAGTCTGTTAAATTAGTGGTAAATGGTCTTAATGCCATGCTTGAAAAAATATCACAGTTTATGAAGGTATACGCAAAATTCAGATTAGTGCTATATGTGCACGCCTTGGCATCCAGCATCTCCCCATTCCGGTTGTGCACGCGCACGTAGGGTCGCCATGGGGTGGTGGGAGGCGGGGGCGGAGCCAGTGCACTGCTGCAGCTGTCCATGATTGTGTAGTTGGCAGAGAGGGTCCGGATACGTGCGAGATGCAGCTATAGTCCCGCTCCACTGTTCATCATTTAGAACCTGCTGGGATCGTTCGTGTTGCAGCGCATCACAGCCGACTGAAAGGTGAGGCCCAAAGGTGCGTTTCGATCATGTATTTGTCCTCGAGACACTGCACCTTGCCCTTGAAAATTACTGCTGACGATCCATCCCTGGTTTGCATCAAGAGCAGGCCAGGAAGCAAACCAACATGGATGCTGTGCGCTATAGCAGAGCTGCTGCTGATGCTCGCATAGAGATTATGCTCCTAGCATCGTAGTCATAGACTCTTCTAATCCTTCTTATAGACCATTTAAACTGGGATGCGATTCGTATCAAAGGGTAATTTGCTACGCACTTGACAGAAGAGACAGTTTTTGGGTAAAAAAATGTTGAAATAAGCTGTGCAGGGATTCAAATAGACCAGTGGCTATTATGTTGTCAAGATGACACCCATTCGGATGCAGCTATATTGTCAGGAATGGCTTAATGTATATTTATTTATTCTTACTTGCAGCATCAATTTGCTGAATCTTTTTCTCTTGCAGCATGATTGGCTGTGTGGATGTCAGTTACTGATTTACTTACAGCAGCAGAGGCAGTCAGTGGTGCCAGGATGTCACAGTTACAGTAAAATCATGTAGAAATGTAAATGGACAATTAGCATTGTGGAAATTAAATAAGTTCAGGGAAATATAATACATCCCATGCACATGGCTGTTTAGCCGCGCCCCCTTTCCCACTCAATGATATTTTAGACAGCAGCTCAGTCTTCCCACATATAAGTTGTTTGGACAGCATTGGACCAGCTGTTGGCTGCAGTCACACAGGCCTCACTTTAGCCTGGTGTTTTGTATACAGATGTATATCGTGATAAATGATCTTAACAAAGCAGGTCTGCTCATGACATGCAGCCCAATTAATTCATGTAGTTTTCTGTGTGTGTGTCCAGCCAGTGGACGTGAGACATCATGGCTGAGCAGCAGAGACAGCGCTCTCTGTCCACCGCTGGGGAGTCTCTCTACCTAGTGTTGGGCGTTGAGAAGGTGGCAACACCGGATGATATTAAGAAATCTTACAGGTGAGGCATCCCTCTGGGACTTACTTGACTTAATTACAACAAAAATGTGTGCAGGGATTTAGAGCTCCTAAGATGAATCAATTAGTTGTCAATTATTAAATTGATCGCCAACTATTTTGATAATGGTTTGAGTAATCTTTTAAGTAAGAATTGTCCCTCTTCTGATTCCAGCTATTTTCAGTTTGTTTTTTTTGTTTTTTTTTAACTCTATAACAGTCAAATTAATATCTTTGAGTTGTGGACAAAACAAGACATTTAAAGATGCCATCTTGGACTTTGTAAAACACTGAAATCTTTCATAATTTTCTTAAATTTTACCTAACAACTAATCGAGAAAATAATCAACAATGAAAATAATCATTAGTTGGAGCCCTACTGTGATTATAGTTATTTTAATAACTTTTTGCCAACTTTCTACACAGGAAACTGGCATTGAAGTTCCACCCTGACAAGAACCCTGACAACCCAGAGGCAGCCGATAAGTTCAAGGAGATAAACAACGCTCATGCAATTCTGAATGACCCCACGAAGCGTAATATTTATGACAAATATGGTTCTCTGGGACTATATGTGGCTGAGCAGTTTGGCGAGGAGAATGTCAACACTTACTTTGTCCTTTCAAGCTGGTGGGCAAAGGTAAGACTCCGTGACGTATTGAATCAATTACTATTTGCTCTGTGATTTATTATTTCTCGCTCTCACATTGACTCCTCTCTTCTTCCCATGAATCTGCTTCTTTGCAGGCTCTGTTTGTATTCTGCGGCCTGGCCACTGGCTGCTACTTCTGTTGCTGCCTATGTTGCTGCTGTAACTGCTGCTGTGGCAAATGTAAACCCCGGCCTCGGGAGGGCCACGATCAGGACTTTTATGTGTCCCCTGAGGACCTGGAGGCTCAGCTGCAATCCGATGAGAGAGGTGAGACTGCCTCATCTGTGTCGCCACTCCTATTTTGAATTTGTTAGTGGGTTATCAACAAGAGGAGGCTGAACAATGTTGTTTCTGTTTGCGAAGTAGAGGCTGGGGGTGACCCTATAATGCTGCAACCATCAGCAACAGAGACAACCCAGTTAACATCGGATGGGCACCACTCCTACCACACCGACACCGGCTTCAACTAACCCTCCGTTCCCGTCAATCCTGGCCTGCGGTTCTGCCTGCTTCCTTGCTCCACCTCAGTGAGATGAAAGAAAGGGGAAATCCACTTCAGAAAGACAGCCATGCGGAGGAAAGGGACTAGTAAGCATGGTCTATGAAAGGAACTAATGAAGTCACATCCCTTATTCCCCTCCCTGATTGGTTCACAACTTATTTCCCCCCACAGTACGAGAAGATAAGAGAAACAACTTAGGTTTCCGTTTTGTTTCTTCTTTTGTATTTCTTGGCCTTTAACCGCACAGGTCGCCTATCCCCCGTTCCCTCTCCCACACTTTGCATCATGGTGTAGCATGCACTGTTTATGAAACCTGGTCTCCAAATTTTCTTTAATGTTTTGCGACGTTTTTACTTTGCAAGACTCATAATGTAGGTGCAATATGTTCAAATTCTTACAGTTCGGAGAAGTAGGAGGTGGAGGAGAGGTAAAGTTTATGAGATATATTAGATATATAGGAAAGAAGAGCCATGGCTCAGGGAGGTGCTGGTTGGAGAGATGCATTTGTTTGCTGAGGGGATCAGTGCCATCATTAAACCTTCAAGAACAGAGTTGTCATATATTAGTGCAATTTTCATTTCTGATTCATAGTTAATACTGTTTGAGTTAAAAATGCCCCCTGCCACTGTCAGACCTACAGCACATCTTTGGCGCTGTGTTTTTTTGCAGTGTGCTCCCCTGCGAGTATATGAATCACAAGGTTGTTGAGGCACAGAGCTTTATTTTTTCTTTCTTTTCTTTCATAAATGCCTGCTGACGTAACATTTCTCAAGTTATTAATTGGTATTGACTTTCTCTTCCTTTGCCTCAGCTTTATTTCAGCTTGTCTTTGCAGGATGGAGACTACCTTCCTGTTATCTGCAGCACTGAACAGGTCCTCATTTTTTGAACATTTTTATGTTTTATTTTTTTATGTCTGTTCATAATTTCTTGCATTATACATCTATTTATGGCAGGTTTCAGCCCAGGTGGATTATAGTGTCACATTTTATGTTGACTGTTTTCAGCCAAATCTAACAACAGTTTTTGTTTCATTTTATTTTTTGTTGCTTTTTCGTCAAGTCATCAGATACATTTGATAGATAAAATCAGATAATTAACATTTAAATGATGTAGTTTTTCATTGGTGGAGGAAATGTTATTTTTTTTATCATTGGTTGGTAAAGCATCTTCGTTATTGTAACAATACTATGTCTTGCTGCTCTTTTTCTTTTTGTTAGCCAATAGCAAACGTCATTTGTAACAGACATCACAACTAATCAAGACTGAAATATATTTATTTCATCTAATTATTGCAGTTTTTTTTGTTTACTTATTGATCTCTCGGTATATGAAGCCAAGAAGCTCCAGGCAATCCAACCGGTTGTGACGAGAGCTGTTAATAGGAGAAGTAGCAGATCTTTGTCAACAGCTGCCGGGGTTCGGAGAATGACATGTTTTTATCTCTGAGCTGTCTTAAATATGTTAAGTGGTTAATGTGGTGTGGAAAAAAAACATGTTACACTCTTCATAGTTGGGCTGACTACAGAACATTGGGGATATTTTAGGTAGTGAAGAGTATGCGTTACATCATGTTTTTAGTCCTTGTGTTCTGATGACATTTTGTCCGATGCTGTGATTGTTTATCATTGTTGGTTGACCTTTTTGAATCCATGTAGAGTAAGAAGCTCGTCAGGCATATCATCTGGGAGCTCAGTGCTACAGGCAGCTCCACTTAAAATGACTCTAGATTTTTCATACTACTGAATTTGCATATATTATTGCCAGACATTTACAAATTGTCATACATTGTCATGAACCTCCTTGCCACTTTGTCCTTTTCATAAAAGCTAAAAATGTGTTTCAATGGTTTACAATTGGTGAGCTCCTGTTGCCCACCCTCTGCTATTAACGGTATGGATGTTGACCTCTGTGGCCCTTGTATGATGTTTCCTGTAACCGTTGATGAAACATAGATGTTCCTGTCATGGCTTTTTCATCAAGATACTGAAAAATGCTACTGTTAATGTTCTAAGTTGAATGCACTGTGTGTTTAAAAGAAAATACTATAATTGATCAATGATCAGGAAATGCCTCCACAAAAAGACAACATAGTATATAGTGTAACTATAGTGAAATGGTTATATGATGCATTTTTGGAATTTTATTTATTTCATACTTGATGATGGCTATAATTTTAACTGGTATGGTGTTGTAATGTAACCACTAAATTTAGCAAGGAATGGTTTAATGGTTAAGGTCGCTTGTACATACACTTGGCCCATATAAAGTATAAACCTTAACGTTTATGTTGTAGCATGGTAATTGTGTGTCTGGAAGAAAACAAGTGGATCATTGATCTGAGTTGCTGTTGTTGAATAAATGTTCCTGAACATTTTGACTTGTAAGCCTCAGTTTGTATAGTTTGGAAAAGGCTTAAATCTGTGTGACTGGAGCCAAACGATGGATGGATACTAGGATAGAACTTGGTGGAGCATGGTCTGAAGAATGTTAACATTAAAAACATATGTATTAATACAAATATTACTGAACTTGTATCCGTCGGAATGTGGCACTTTTCCTGTTTGAAAATATTTTTATTTTATTCATCTGTGCTGCGTTCATCCATCCATCTTCATCCGCTTATCCGGAGTCGGGTCGCGGGGGCAGCAGCTCCAGAAGGGGACCCCAAACTTCCCTTTCCCGAGCCATATGAACCAGCTCCAACTGGGGGATCCCGAGGCGTTCCCAGGCCAGGTTGGAGATATAATCTCTCCACCTAGTCCTGGGTCTTCCCCGAGGCCTCCTCCCAGCTGGACGTGCCTGGAACACCCCCCTAGGGAGGCGCCCAGGAGGCATCCTTACCAGATGCCCAAACCACCTCAACTTGCTCTTTTGACGCAAAGGAGCAGCGGCTCTACTCCGAGCTCCTCTCGGATAACTGAGCTTCTCACCCTATCTCTAAGAGACGCCAGCCACCCTCCTGAGGAAACCCATTTTGGCCTCTTGTACCCTGGATCTCGTTCTTTCGGTCATGACCCAGCCTTTATGGTCTGCTGCGTTAATTCTGATTTATATTTTGTCACAGAACACAACTGATGACAGTAAGTAAAGCAGATATTGGGTTGCACACACATTACTAATTTGTAATCCTCGTACATGCTTTCTTGATTGTCTGATGTTTTATTGTTAATCTCAATGTAACATGATTCTATAACCACAGAAAACCTGTAACCCTAACCCTAACCCTAACCCTAGCTGCCAACGGTTTTGGTCACTTGCTTCTAGAGGAGACCTCAGTGTTGTGGCATGTTTTTCCAGCAGATGGAGACAAGTTTTTCATTTTAACAAACTATTATGGGATGCATACGTTTAATTATGAATGAGAATTTAATTTACTCAACTATTTTTCTTTTTTACTCCTTTCACTATTAACCCAGTTGTGTTGCTGTATGGCGCTACTGTTATGGTTATCTCAATAGATGTAAGATTAGATGCTTACATATAAAAGAAACAAAAGAAGTCTTGTAGTTTTTCATATCCAATGTATTGGCCAGTGGTGGAATGTATTCAAGTACTTTACTAATGTACATTTTGAAGTACTATACCTGTACTTGCAAGTTATTCTATTTTATTTTTCTTACATTTCAGAGGGAAATATTGTACTTCTTACATACGTTTGCCATATTATAGATTACAGTACCAGAAATAGTGAACAATTACAAGGCATGAATGAATAGTATATTTTAATGTATGTGCATATGTAAGGAATAAAGCATAACAATTAAAATTAGCATAGATGTTTACAGATTAATTTCATATAATATAATTCAAGCAATATAGCTGAAGCACAATCCTTTAAATAGCCCATCATATCAGCAATAAAATAATCCAGGAAATCAGCAATAATAGGTTTATTTATTATTTTTTTATTTAATAATGGGAAAGACAAAAGACGCAACACCTTGTAAAGAAAAGACAAAGATTAAAAAAAAAGCGTAAAATCAATACGCAAAATAATGAACTGGGCCATTGCACAATGAGTATAACTTGCTTTTACTTTTGGTATTCTAAGTATATTTTGGTGTTTTTGTGTGATTTTGAATGCTGAATATATACTTAGCCAACGGAATCGCACACCATCACACATATGAACAACATCAGTCCAATGATAGCTCCGCGATGCTCTGTGAGCCCGCCTCCTGTTCGTCTCAGAGTTGACCTGATTGGATGGTGACAGGGGATTTATGTAGCTAAACTGCGAGTCAAAACACTCAGAAGGTGAAGGTGAGGCAGCGATGAACCGACCAGGTAAAACGATCTCACGTTGGTTTTACAGCACCGTGCAAGTCTTTTTCACAAATATTTCGGTTAGCTTTAGTCGGTAGCTGACGTGTTTAGCTAACCCTATAGTGTGTTTGTGCTGCTTCTCGACGCTAGCTAACGTTAGCTTAGCTCCGTGAGCAACAAGTCCCGTTAGCTGTTCAGTTAGCGGAGTGGAGTTCAGCACTGAGGACAGCTCCTATTGCGTTGACTCCGACCGAACTGCCATCTGTTACTGGTATACGTATAACTACTGCAGTTTTTAATTTATTTGACAATAACGTTATATAAAAGTACACAACAATTAAAGTTATAACCTAAGTCTAGCTATCTAACATTTATTTTAGGTTATCCAAGGTTTTCTCCATGCCTCCATGGGAGGTTTAAGAGGGACTACTGTATCCATTAACCTCTCTATAAATCTATATTTATATTCATATGTTCGTATATTAATATTTATTTACCCACACACTATAATATTAGAGTGTCCTATATGTTGGTGATATATATTGTCTCTATCTATCTATCTATCTATCTATCTATCCGCCCATGCTTCTTTGAAAGGTTTTGGTGGGGCTTCACCATCCATTAGCTTCTCCACAAGGATAACAGAAAATGGATGCTCAGCCTCAGATCTAACCGAGGAGGAAATAGACAACCTACGTTTTGAACTTGAAAAGGTGATGCAGCTCTTTTAGGCTATTAATTACAAAAAGTAAATATGTTTAACAGCATCTGCTGCTCACTATTGTCTCTCTATTGATTCAACTGTTTTGTGTTTTTCTAGGTGGAGGAGGAAATTCAAACTTTGCGGCAGGTGCTTTTGGTCAGAGAAAAATATGCTGCAGACATCAAGAGGCAGCTTGGTATGAGCCCGCTCAGTAACATCAAACAGAACCTGTCCAAAGGCTGGCAAGACGTCCAGATCTCAGCCCCGTAAGTGCACTGGCACCCTCATAAACGTCATTTCATTGTGAGGCATTGTGTTCATGTGCTGTGACAGCCCTTGTTACATAACCATGGAGAGCACACTGATGCCTGTCGTGCTCTCTGTCTTAAGTCGGGGCAGAACTTGTCAACTTGTGCATGTTCTGCTCTTGTTCCAGATATCTCAGAGCCTCTGCCACTTTGGAGGACATCAGTCACTCCAACATGTAAGTGTTGGTCATCATATTGCATCCTATCCTGAAAAACTAAAACACGTGTACAGTACTGTATTTTATAGCGCAGGGGTTTCCCATTGATTTTATTATGTGCTCACATGTTAAAGAGGATTTTCTTCTAAGAAACAAGTGATGGGATTTTCAGGGCAAATAGGATCGGTGGTCTGTTAATAGCCTTACAGCCAGATTAAGCATAAGGAGCAGTAGTATTGAGAGGCAGGGCTAGTATTGGAGCCATTGACGTATATGAGCCTATTGTTAACTGCTTAATTTATGTTGTGTGTGGCTATAAACCTTTGTACTCTCTGTGTGTACTGTACTCTAAGTGTCACATCCATTCACATCCTGATGTCTACTACCTCTTTCTACCTGTAGATATATGAGGACACGGGAGGGTCTCTCTCATGCAGGCCAGGTGACAGCTTCTGCAATGTCCAATGTGGGCGTGACCATCACCAGGAGACTGTCACAGATGAGGTACTCTCAGGATTTGCCCAGGTCTTGTCTCTTGAAAAGAAAAAGTTTAATCATTATACAAATGTAGTAATGAGTCATAACAATAGAAAATGGCTTGAGTTCATAATAAAAACACCAAACTGTGCAGGTTAATAATACAGAAGCTACCCTTGAGATGCCTGGTAGGAAAATCTGTCTTTGGCTAATTCAGGAAGGCAGGTGGACAGCAGGAATCCAACAGAGAGCCACAACAAGTAGGCTACATGTCAGGAAGATGCTTTAAAATGCAAATTGAGTTCACTGTTACAGGTTGGCAGACTCTAAAAGAAAAACCTATTTCAAATTAATCAAATTAAACATTTAAAGAATATTCTAAGACAGAAGAACATTATAAAGCCATGCTTTGGCTTTCAGAAAATGCCAGAATATACTATATAATATAGTACTTTCATTTCCAATTATGTTTTTTTCTTTTCTTTTTATTTCTGTCTTCTTGGATCTGCTCTGTCATCTAAACCAGAACCAGAAATTAAATACTTGTTTAATGTATTATGAGTGTAAGTGTAAGAATTAGTAGCATAAAATGTAAAAACTAAAGTTAAGTGGGATGAGTGTTGTGAATTTGAACAGATTTTTTTGGAGGATCACTTTAAGTTTGAAGGCCACTATCTTGTGTTTTTGTACAACAGTACAGTCACTATAATAACTTACAGTTATAATAACTACAATATTTCCCTTTATTAAAAGAATAAAGTAGCATAAAATGGAAAAACTCCTGTAAAGTGGAGTTAAATGATTATCTTGAGGTCTCCCTCAAAAAAGAGATTTCAATCTCAAGGGACTTCCTGGTTAAATAAAGGTTAAATAAAATAAAAAATATACAGTGTAGCTTTTTCTACTGTGCCATAGAGCTCCATTGGTGTCCAAAAATGTATAAAAACACATACAGTAAATGAGTCACACCAGGTGACATGTTCCTTCATTAGCATGAACACATACAAACATTGTTTTTTAGTTAGAATTTTAATTCTGCACACTCTGTCCTAGTCCTAGGTTTGTGACAAAATTAATTGTTGGTTTTGGTCATATTATGGGATTCTTTACAGCAAGAAAAAAAATCACATAATGCCTGCCTTATAAAGCTGTAAACAATTGATGTCAGCCCTCATTGACTGATCATTACAGGACACATTTTATTAAGTGATTCTCCACCCAAAAGCAGTCTTTATAGTATCAGACATTTACCCACTTTATGGTTGAAAAGTGTCTGTAAATGGTTTGGAATTCAAGCTTATACCATGTAGAAATACTTAAATACAATTAATATTCTATTCATGGAAATTCATCAGTATTTGTTTAACTATATTAGATTAATAATCTGAATCTGCAAAGTAACTAGTAACTACAGCTTTAAAATAAATTGAGTAAAAAGTACAATATTTCCCTCTGAAATTATTAAAAGAATAAAGTAGCATAAAATGGAAAAACTCCAGTTAAGTGGGATGAGTGTTGTGAATTTGAACAGATTTTCAGGATCACTTTAAGTTTGAAGGCCACCATCTTGCGTTTTTGTTCAGCCAGTAAGCATCTGTAATCCAATCCCACTAGTACATCTGGACATCGGCAGCAGTGGCTGACAAGTCTGCTGTTGTCATCCACGTGGAAACAGAAGCTGGTGTGACGTTATCTGTGTCTGTTTTTATCTCAACAGAGCTCTGCCTCTTCCGAGCCCACCACGGTAAGACTGTGTGTGTGTGTGTGTGTGTGTGTGTGTGTGTGTGTGTGTGTGTGTGTGTGGTGTGTGTGTGTGTGTGTGCATGTGCGTGCAGTAACTGTTCTCTACCCATCTTCTGTATGGGACACAAAAGTAGGGGTGAAATAATAAGTTGGGAGTCGATTCATTTAAACAAATATGAAGGAAAAATACTAAACAATTGTTGTTTTCTTATTTTCTCAGTTTTATATCTCTTAAATCAAGTATGTTTGGGGTTTAGGGTCACTATTGTGAAATACATTTTTTAATATCATAAAATTAAGTGATAGATTAATCAATAATGCAAATCCTTTCTGTTCTGAACCCTACCAAAAGATATATAAATTATGACTAAATTATAAGGTTTGTACAATAATGCTTTTGCTGAGTATAATCTTTTAAACTTTACTAATAATGTTCATACTCCATTCTCTCTTCGGCATCTCTAATGTGACACCCAGCACCCTGAGCCACACCATGAGTGTGCCGACCATGAGGTAAAACATCTCTGCTATTTACTGCTGATTGTTGTATTTGTGTGCTTAAACACAAATGGAGCTCATGTTCAGTTACACGGGCGCAGAAATATGCAAACCTTTGTGCAGAATTTTCAACAGAATTTAGCGCAGATTTTAAACAAATAAAAAAATAAACAGAAATTTCATTTGTGTCTGGTTATGGATCATGGATCAAAGTAGCAGCTTGTCAAATATTCTCTGTGTAATTTATCTTTACATTTCTCATTCTCTTCTCATATTTTGTAGACATTCCTCTACGTTCAAGTCTTTTGAGGAAATGGTTGGAAATGTGAAGGTGAGTTTGTCCAAACAGCTGTCACACGCTGTTCTTACTTTGTAGATTATTGAGTATTAATCACTTCTTTCCTGTCTGGATCACACAGGACAAGGTGAGTGGCAGTCGGACAATGGATAATGGAAACACCTCTGGGTTTGAAAGACGATCCTCTCGCACATGAGAAAGAACCTTCCCCCACATAAAACATATATTTTTTCATACCTTGTAAAGTTATGAGAGAATGCTATTTTACTCCCTTGTCTGTGTGACTTAGCTCACTGTTATGTTCTACTGTTGTATTAATACAATATGACTAATAGAATCTATGAAATTATTTAAAACTTAAATGTAAAATAGTCTTTTACTATGTGAATATGTAATATTTCTGCATGTTGGATAAATGCAATTTAAGAGTTGTGTATTTGGAGATGTTGTGTATTTGGACATGTGAGTGCAGTAAACTCATTATCTTAAAAAAAGTTTATTTAATTGCATTAGGCATTAATTGTGACATTTACAAAACTGAATATCACAAACAAGAAGTATTTTTGTACTTTAAGATTTTTCAATTAAAGTCAATTGAATAGTGTGTGGTTTTGTGTTGTTGATGGTCACATACATACATACATACATTTACTAAGACTGGTTTTGTTAAATACATTTCCTACGGTCATTTTTGAGAGGAAATGTCTCTTAAGCTTAGGCTACTGTCCACCTTTGGGTGGCGCTAGAGGCTTTGTTTTGTTTAGGATATGGAAACTGGATGCAAGTGTCCCAACTACTGCATTGAATCTTTTTTTTTTGGAATCAGAAGCTGATACTCCCAAAAGAAAAATTACTGAATTTCCCAAACCTAATGTTTGACTATATATGCAGTAGCCTACAACAAAATCAGAGTTACATTTCTGTCATCTGCTTGTGATTGCGTGTAACATTAAGTGCAAAACCTACTATTAATCATATTATTTTACACGTTTGACATGTTAAAATACAGGTAGTATATTATATATAAAATTGCAACACAAAAGCGTGTTCCCTGACCGGGAATCGAACCCGGGCCGCGGCGGTGAGAGCGCCGAATCCTAACCACTAGACCACCAGGGAAGTATGCATAATTGCAACACTATATAATCCTTAAACGCAAAAGCCGACGTAAGGCTTGGTTTATTTAGGCAATGTTATACGCTAAGTGGAATTTCATACTATTAGTTAGCTAACGTTATATGAGGGATGAATGCGTTATTGTTAAACATATCCTGTTTAACCTGCAAAACAATAAGTTAACGCTAGCTATAATTTACGGACTAAACACAGCAGCCTATCTAGCTAACATACAACAACGTTTTGTGACGTTGCTAGAATAGTTAAACGCATAAATAGGTATGTCGTAAAGATGAACTGAACTGGAATTTGAATAATGGTGATATAACAGATGTATTTTATTTTTTCTCATTGGTACAATAATTAAAATGGGTGAATTTGTTAAAAGGGATATAATGGTAAATTGAAAGTGTTGTTGTTACACGCATAGACATAATGGTTACACGGGCACCGCCATGTTGGAATTCCACAATCTACTACGTCACTGGCCTGGCAAACTACTCCGTGGCTAATGAGTTATAAAAAGTTATAAAGAATGTTGTAAAAAAAACAATGTATGTATGATAAAGCCAGGTTCGAGAAATATGCATATCTCTGTTTATATATCTTAGTTTTTATTGTCTTGTCTTATCATCTTCATCATTCTGTTGCATTAACATTTTCTTAATTCTCAATTGGACGCTGAACCTCCTTCCTCAGAGATCGAACGATCGAACGCGAAGTTAGTTACGAAATTCTAACACTAACTAACACTCTATTTTCTACAACGAACGGGACCTTAACCATGTTTTTCTATTTTCTTTAAATGCACACGATATAAGCAGTCTATTTCCTAAAATGTATAATGTGCTTGGGTACAATAAATGAGAGTGTATAGTAGGCTACGCCCGCACGCACACACACACACACACACACACACACACACACACACACACACACACACCGGTCACTGTCACTCAAACGATCCTGTACTGAAAGTGGAGCCTGAAACTGATCCTCCTAAAATTACTCATTTTTGTGTGTATTTACTATACTGCAGCCGTTGCCTAGATACCTTCGCAGGTCCCACCATGCCAGTGACGTCATCGAAATTGTCAGCGTTCTAATACTAACAAACAATTTTTGTGTTGCTTTAAAAAAGCTATATTGATTTGTTTAATTAAAATGTGTAGTGTAATTTATTATATTAATAATAATGTAATAAATTACAATACAAATTTGTATACAATATTATTATTATTATTATTATTATTAATATCATAACAACAAGTTATCAACGTTTATTCTTTCAGTTCAGTTCATCTATTTATTAAAACCTTTCCATGTTGCTGAATTAAATGTCACTTTATTAAGTGTCTTTGTCAGTGTCGCCCAAAACTCAGCAGCTATATCGTAATGTAAGCTAGCCTAACCTGTCATACGAAGCTAACGATGTAGCTAGCTAGGTCTTAGACATCATCTGGTTAATTAAACCCTTTCCAAAGCCTCCTTTTGCCTGATGTCACCCTGTACCCGTCCTTAACTCAACATAACAGCGAAGCATCCTCCTCGTGCTGCCACAGTCCCCGCCCCGTGCCCATCGGCCAGACCCTATAAAAGCCGTTAGCCTGCTTCTCCTGTCAGCGGAGTCAGCGACAGCAGCAGTGAGCACCGCGGTCTCCACGAGACTTCCTCCTCAGATGGGCCATAGTAACAACTAGCACCTCGCCTTCTTCAAGCCATCCGCACCTTAGTGCGCTTCAGGTGCCAACAACATCACAATCTTAAAGGTAGGTAGGAATAATAGGTTAAAAAGTGTTGTAACATTTAAAGTTATTCTCTTACATTTGTCTCACGTACACCAATTCATTACAAAATACAAAGGTAGCTTTTTGCATAAAGTATGCTGGAATGTTCTTTAGTGAGGATACCTGCCGGTTATATTCACTCAGGTGTTTTTAAAAACAAAATTGATTTACTGAGAGGCCTCATAGGCTGTTTTTCTAAGCACATGCAGTAGCCTAAATACTGGTTAATAGGTCTAGGTACATTCTGGCTGTTGTATAAAAGTGTTGCGTCTGTGTCAGCCTCTGTGTTTATCTAAGCTATCAAGTGCACACAGGGTCTTGGTCTGCTCCTTAAAATCCCCAAACGCATCTGCTGCTCATGGGGTATTAAGCTTTACAGCCTTAAGCTGGTTCTCAGGCAACTAACATATTCTACTTTTAAGAGTCTGAAATACATATAAAATATAAATAAATACATGTTCATTCTTGCACATGTTTGTTGCAGCGAGAATATGTTCTATGTTATTTTGGTGGCTTCACAGTAGTGCGCTGGACTTCTACCAGCAATACAAATATGTCCTCTGTGGCAAGAGCGCTGGGACAATCCTTGGCCAACTTCCATGGCCAATCAGCCAGCTTGTGCACTAAGCTATCTAGATTTATCTGGACATGTGGACACACTCCGATTATTTGAGTGATGAGGAGACCAGATTCAAGGATTGTATGTTTGTACTCTAGTGCTTTAAAAAAACATAATACTAATAATGATATACTATCATTATACCATTATAACAATACGTACACATTTCAAGAGAAATAAAACTAAATAAGGTGGAAAATTAAAGGAAATTAAAGTATGGTGAAAATATAACGGAAGTCCTTTTCCAGCCTAATAATACCACCACCACCTGTTTTCCTCTTGTCTCTCCTCCAGCTTTCCATTTTCCATCTTTGACGGGTTTTCCACCTAAGGTCGGAGAAAATGGCAGCAATTCCATCAACTGGCTCCCTCATCGCCACCAATGATTACTATAGAAGTGAGTCAGACTTGGCCTCTATGCATTTATATTGGATTCAATTCAGTGAATCGCATTGCATGGCATCTTTGATTGTTTTTCCTTCTGCATCTGACAGCAATATTTTGATTCTTTCTGTGGAAGCCTGTTTTTATTACTATATATACAGTGTGTATATAAAATGAGTTTTTCACTAAAAAGAAGTGTCTTCATCTCTTTATTCCAGGGCGCCTTGGGTCCAACTCCAGCAGCAGTTCCTGTGGCAGTGCTGAGTACACAGGGGAGGTCATTCCACACCATCCAGGTATAAAAAAAAAAACTATGTTTAGATTTGAAAGTGTGAAAAGTATAGTTTCCCTGCACCAAACTAAGCTCCTGTCTAAAATATATTGTGTTTGTTTTGCAGGACTTCCAAGGCAAGATTCTGGCCACTGGTGGACTTCATTTTTCTTGGCAAAACCGAACCAGTCCGGCATGCAGAATGGATCTGACACTCAAAGGTGAGTGTCGTAATATATGAATAACATACATAAACAAGTTAATAAGGTGCAGTTAGAGTTAGTTCTGTGGCGTAGAACTAACCTTTCCTCTTGTTACAGGAACGGAACCTACACAGTGGCTAACGGCCAGGTGACCTGCATTGCCAAGGAAATGGTTATGAACAGACGACTCAGTGAAAGCAGCGACAATGGAAAGTCTGAAACATCCAACCCTTCACCTACTTCCTTCTAGACCCTACCCCCTGCCACTGCCTCACCTTCCTGCCACCCCCTCTCACCTCCCTCCCCCTCAGCCTGCCATTCATCACATAGTCCATCACTGGATATCATGATGTTGATGGTGTTTGTTTCCTTAGTCAATGCTTTTTCATTTTTGCCTGTATGTATAGTATATTTTTATTATGACCAAACGTTTAAAAAAAAACAAGTATGTAAAAAGTTGTTTCATTTATTTGTATTGTAACTACACTGTTAATAATAATAAATAGCCTAAAATACTTCCATTCACAATGTGTTTTATTGATCCTACACAGCTGTTATTAACCTGGCCACAAACATAGTACGTGCATATTATTTTCTTTCATTATAATAATCCTCAAATCCTCTGTGCTATTGTTACCTCTCCTCAGGTGATCCACACAGCAGAGCAGCTGTTTTGTAGCCTGCTTGCTAAACTAATCTGTTGAGCTGATATGATTAGCAACGACAAACACAGTGGTTAATACAACTTACATAAGGGCGCACCTTAGCTTGAATGTGGGTCAACAGCTTTTGGGAAAGCTTTTTTTGATGGTTTTTATGGAACAATTGGAATACATGTTGTATCCATAGTTTTGGTTCTCCAAATGTATAATTAAACAAGAAAACAAGAGTCAAAGTTAGCTGGTTAGCTGATCCTTTTACATTAATGCAACATGTTTCTGAAAGCAGATCACTTGTCAGTTACGAGTTACTGCCAGCACGAACCTGCTCATCACAATAAAGCAGTCCACCTTAGACAGGGTAAGGGGTAGGGGTAAGATAGAGAAATGAGATTCAGCTTAGACTTCACTTTATTAATCCTTTTTTATTAAAATTTCCAGCAAGAAAAAAAAAAAAAAACTGCTGAAAACCTGTTGTTTCAAAATACTTATTGTTTCAAAATACACTTTTTAAAGGCCTAAACACATTGTTGCATGAGATTCAGTGTTAACTGTACAAATGCTGCAAGGATAAAGCCTTTAATGCTCCTCTGCAATCTGTGTGTTCTTATTAAAATGCGACATTTGGACTAACCACTGTGCAGTCATCAAATATTACTGTAGGACCAGGTTTCCAAAGCCAGATCTCAAACATTCATATAACTTATCATTTTGGACCTTAAACATATTCTAATTACTGCGATGACGTGGAGTACTGCTAACTGTTAGAAGGATCGATAAATGCACTGTTCTCTGAATGGACTTTTCCATCAGGTAATAGGGAACATTTTGCAATGCGCACGACTAAGAATAGAACAAACTGGTTACAGACCAGTTCTGTTGTAAGATAAGCGCTCTGTTAAAACAGGGAAAACAAATAGTTCCTGTGTATGTGCAGCATTTACAGAAATGTACTTGGACCAATGTTTTGGCATTTAAAGGACCGAAGACATGACTCATGTCTTCAGACCTCTACCCATTTATGCCTGCCCTCCTAAGCTGCACTATTTCTGGCACCGTTTCAGAGGAGCGCTTGGGGCTAAAAATGGCCTTGTGATCCTGGCCAAGTAGAATCACTGCTGGGTCACTTTTCTGACACGTGAGTTGCCCAGCACGCGGCATATATATTTTTTTTGTTCACTGTGTTTTCTCTGTGCAAAGTTCACAGAACACAATGAAGAATCCCAAAATGTTTAGGCCAAAAACTGAAACAGGCGCAATGACCAAAAAGCATTAGATAGACGGGAAAAACTTAAGTAAATATATTTTATGATGCTGCTGAACCTTGCAGAAAGAAGCAGGATTTATACAGTTGAATTACAAAACTCAAGTGCAAAAACTTTAGGATTTTTGATTTCAGAGGCTTTGCTTCTGCAATCTGCTATTTTTCAGTCAAAGATAGGATAGCCTACTCAGTGCAAGGACCACATAAAGACTGAAAAACAATAGAATGAGCTTCTGGGACTTTTAACGGTAGCAGTTCTACTTGTTAGTGCGGTGTTTGATTGAACTAATCACAGATTGTTTTGTAGATTTCACAGGACTGTGAATCTCTAGTTTAACAGTTATTCAAATAATAGGAAACAGACTTTTTAATGGATTATTTTAAAGTGTGGAATCTTGTTGGGCTCTTGAAGTATCCCTTAGGGAAGCTGATATTTGTACATTACCAGCCGTTAATTCTAGACAACGCAAAATGTTGCATGCATGCTGATGACTCAACAACATATATGGTCAAATCCCCTCTTCAGGAATTAGAAAGTCAATTAACAGAGAGTTGCAGTCAGTGGTAGAATTAACAAATAATTAGCTACACTTAACAAAAAATAATACTAAACATTGGATTGAAACTTAAAGACAAAATTTGAGTTTGTAATTGTCACGGGGTGAAGGGTGACACCCTCTGTTTAACAAATCAAAATGAATCACACAATACCACTTAAGATGAGTAATCACAATAACTTGTTGAAAATAGCATCATTACATTGAAGAGTAGTCCTCAATTATTTGCCTCAAACGTATGTTGTCATGTGATATGCTACCTCAGTAGCAGGGTGCTAGTCTCAGTCCGTTAGGATGAATTTTCATGAAGTCTATGCGTTTTACAGCTCCTTGATCATGCAAATGGTTGATTTTCTACACTTTTTTGAAATCAGACATGTTCTATGTGAGGTTTGCATCCACATAGTGTTTTTTTGCCTAAGAATCCAACAAACAATTCTTTTTTTCATCTTTTTTCTAGGGTAAGTGGTTTTTCTTTGGCAATCTTTTAAACAAAACATGCTTTTTCTAACCCGCCAGCGGGTTTTGGGATTAGGGGGGGTTGAAGGCATTACCTCGGTCACTAGAAAAACATAGCCTAATGGGCATTTTTTAACATTTAATAGAGCGAAATGTAATCTACTTTTTAGCATTTGAGAAAATAATACGTAGATGAATCAATCACAACAAAACAAATTAGGATTTGCCCCTGATTGCCTCCGATCTTCTCCTGACTATACGGTAATTTGCCTGCCGTGCAACAGAAAGTTGCGTGGTTATGACACAATCATTAGCCTATTTTTACAAAACGTCTGCTACAGAGCCATAATGTGAGATACAAGGTAATGGAGCCTTTTATACATTGTCATGTTTCTTTAGAAATAAACAACGTACAAATAGAGTCTTTAAACGCTTCAGATATATAAAGTTATTCACTGTCAACGTGACATCAAAATGAATGGGAGTCAATGGAAGGCTAACAGCAGGTGATAACTTAGCCTCAGAATCTTTCCATAGGAGGTACACTTTCACCCCCTTGGTTGTGTCCCGGTAACAGTACCCGAGCATGCACAAGACCCTGAACCAAAGCAGCTAAAATGGAATTCAGCTATCATTAATTTGTTCTTTTCCTACTGTGATAAGATAAAATGTCTTCAATGTAAAAGGCCTAGTAAGGAAGTTCCAGAAGAAATAAAAGGTAAAAATTAGTTCTGGGTAGTTTATTGGATGATTTCTCTTCACAATGTGGAGTTGAATATACATTTAAATAACTTTATCTTGAATTATTTCATTGTGACCAATGAAACTTATCAATTAGTTTGTGAAATTCAAAGTGCTCAATGAAACTATCCTTGGGCTAGAGTCTTTTCTTTTAAATTTTGATCTGCTGTCATAGTGGAAAGTTTTGGACACCAACAGCAGTCCTGCACATGTATTGGGTCAAAGATTTAGAGAATCTGGGTCAAAGGTATCAGGTGCACGTCTTTGACTCAGTGCTGCCCAGGAAGAGTCCAACCCCCGGACTCAAGCAAAACACACAGTACACGTTTATACTGCACAGATAAGAGGAGAGCAAAGACAACATTGAATTCTTAGTATTAGTAGACAAAGTGCAATGTCTCTAATGTAATGTTGTCTGTTTGTCTTCTCGGGTAAAAGGGTTGAAACTGGGCAGGGGCTCTGGTGTCATCCGGTTTTTAGATCTATATTTGATCCGCAGCATGAGCAGACAGCGTGAACCCCTGAACATGTGTCACTCGGGGACTTTCAGTGTCAACACCAGGTCACCCCCCTGATTGATTGTCTCCGAAGGCCACACTTATTTATTTGTCTTTCTTGTCTGGAACAAATTGTCAGTGCAGTTACTGTTTAAGGGATTCTGTGATAAAACTGGTTTGTTTTTTAAATTGGACATGAAGCGATAAATATGCTTGTTGAACAGCAACACATTAACCCTTGTGTTGTTCTCCCGTCAAAATTGAAACTCAACACTTGTTGACGCTTTTTATTGATGTTTTTTTAAACCTTTTCTTACGTTTTTGTCCCTTTTTTTCAACACTTTTGACGTTTTTTTCAATGTTTGTCACTTTTTTGACATTTTCAACACTATGTAACTAACTTATTAACTTTAGTTTTATAGATATTTTTGGAATTTATGGTCAATGAACCTCATTTATAGGCAATTATATCTAATGTTTGAGTTAGAAAAGCAGAAACTTTTAATTATTTCAACTAAAATGAAAGGAATGTATGTTGATGGTCAATCACAGTTTGGAATATGTCAACTTTTACCGAGGACAACATGAGGGTTAAGTCTAATAAAGGTTATTATTAACATTACATATAAATGTGTGCAAAATATTCATTCTAGAAATTGGGACATGGTCAAATGTTTGGATCAGTGAAGCCCTTATTATTATTATTATTATTATTATACACACATTCTAATGAAGGACTTTTACTTGTAATTGAGTATTTTTACATTTTTGCATTGCTACTTTTACCCAAGTAAAAGACCAACATCATTATAACTTGTATTTTCAAAATATGTTCCAAGTAAACTATATAACGGTCTCTGAAAGTGTATAGTTGGGAAATGTTCTAGACACATATAAATAAGAGAATAATTAGTCAGTGCTGATGTATTTTAACTGTGCGACGATTGACTTTGGTCTGCTGGAACACAGCGTCCATTTCCTTGCAGGAGAATCTGTTTTTGAAGCCAGCTGTAAAACTTCCCAGTACTATGAGCTCAGCCAAAATATTTGACTTCATGTATTCATGTCCACTTTGGGACATCTAGACTGGGGGAGTGGGTCAACCCCCCCCACCCACCCACCCAGACCACCAACATCATGGGTCACCACACAAATCTGGAGAAAAAACCTTGGCTCTTGGGTTGCCAGGCCAGTTTTGATATTGGTGCTATTTAACTAATGTCTACAAACTGGGCAGCTAAAATAAACATGCACTGGCTATTAACAAGCTGGGCAAGTCAATCAAAATGTTATGTTCCATTCAGTTTAGTTAAATGGGTCCGGGCTAAGTCCCGAACCTTCTCAAGTCTTAGAAACGCCCCTGGTCTTTCACGAAAAGTCCCAGTCTCTCGCAATGTGTATATTGCAATTATTGCAATTGAAAACGTGACGATGATAAAAACAATTTATTTTTCAGCCTTGGCAAACAAATTGTGAACTTTGAACATTCTGAAAATGTGTATGTCCAGCCCAAACAAGTCGCAGCCTTATCCTAAAATAGTTTAAATTCCTTTTTTCACTCAACAATCTACACGGCAAAAAAAACTGTATTTTAGAATTGTTGGCAAATGTTATATTTAGCACAAGTGCCTCCAATTTCTACACCTTGATTGGAGTCCACCTGTGGTGAATTCAATTGATCGGACGTGATTAGGATAGGCACACCTGTCTATTTAAGGTCTCACAGCTGAAAGTTGATATTGGAGCAAAAGCCAAGCCATGCTATGAACAATCTGCTACATTGAAGGTTACCAAGAGCACAGTGGCCTCCAAAGATCATTCTGAAATGGAAGTGGTTTAGGACAACCAGGACTTTCCTTAGAAGTGAGCAATCTGGGAAGGATGGTCCTGGTTAGATATGTGACATGGAACCTTATGTTCACGCTAACTGAGCTCCAGAGATCCTGTGTGGAGAAAGTTCCAGAAGAACAACCATCACTGCAACACTCAACTGTAGAGTGGCCAGACAGAAGTGTCCTGCAGTCCCATGTCCAAGTGTCCTTGGGCAAGACACTGAACCCCGAGTTGCCCCCGATGCTGTGCATCGGAGTGTGAATGTGTGTGAGTGTTTATCTGCTGAGCAGGTGGCACCTTGTACGGCAGCCTCGGCCACAGTGTATGAATGTGTGTGAATGGTGAATGTATCCTGTATGATGTAAAAGCGCTTTGAGTAGTCGTTAAGACTAGAAAAGCGCTATATAAATACAGCACATTTACATATTTCAGTTTTGTCTGTTAAATGAATTTTCAAAGAAATCTAAACTCTGTTTTTTGCTTTATTTTGGGGCATTGAGTGTATGTTGATGGGATGTTTTACATATAATTTTCTCCTACTGCTTTCTGCTGCCCTCTTATGGACAAATAATTTCCCTTACTGAAGATTTTTGCCACTAAAATGATCCAGTAAGATGAGGCCTGTTGTTCAAATTACTACACACCTAATCTACTGGCAGCTCTACTAATAAATCTGCATCCCTTAAAAGGCCCTCACGTTTCAGTTCAGCTCATATGATTTGATCATTCAACATGGCCTGGATATGATTGGTTTACATGTCTAAAACCAGAACCAAATTAAAAATGTTACCAGTGACTTTCTTTTCTGGATTCTGGTTGCACGCCTTACTACCAAAAAACTAAACTGTCAAGAGGTCTAGTCTGTGAGTCACTGATGAGGGCCTGCAAGAGATTGGAGTTATGGCATAAATCAAAATTGCTTGTTAATGAGTATTAAATTACAAGCATGCTCTGTCCACTGCCAAAGCAGATTACCGTTTTTGCTAAATCAGTAATAATAAACACAATTCTCACAATTGTCTTTGAAACTGTGGTCACACCTACCCAAAAATAACCCCAACTTTTAGCAGCTTTTGCTTTGTGGCTTATGATTTTTTTTTTTTTTTTTTTTGATTTCTTTTGCAGAAAAATAGATCTGTCCTTACACATTTTGAGTCTGTCGTGAAACTTTGTCTAAGCTGATGTTAATTTCAAAACCCCCTGCCTTCTCAGCCTCCATCCGGCTAATCTTCTACAGAAGCTCTCTGGCGCTTCCTTGGACCTACAACGCTGAACGTTGTTAACTTGTCTCTTCCGACTGCCATTGTTCCCACTGGCTTTAAGATTGCGGTGGTTAAACCTCTACTATAACCTTTGTGTTGTCCTCCCAGGTTGTCCTGCCATTTTCAACACTTTTTTTTTAATCACTTTTTTTTTCACATTTTCTTCATTTTTGTAAAACTACCATCAGTATACTGTTCACATCACTGACACCAATATGTTACCACTGGTTTTCAACTATTTTCTTTTTCAAATTCATGGTCAAGAAACCTCATTTATATGAAATTATACAATTTTTTGTCTTTTGTCAAAGTTTTTTGGGGGAAATAAAACACCCAAAATTCAACAAAGTAGTGAACTGATCCTTCGTTTAACTTTCAAGAAGCGTTATGTGGACCATTTATGTAATAAGTAGAAACCTTTAAAAACGGGGCAAATTTGACCCGAAGACAACACACCACATCTGCTGCACATCTGTCCTACCTGGGAGACGTATCCTTCCTCACCTGCTCTTCCTGAGGTTTCTTCCATTTTCCACGTTAAAGAGTTTGTTTGGGGAGTTTCTAATTGGAAGTGAGGATCTGTATACGGATTATAAAGCCCCTTGAGGCAAAATTCCAATTGACTTGACTTTTCTTTCTGATTTGACACTGACACAGAAAAAAAAGGAAGCAAGGCCTCAGTTAGATAGCTCATCGCACTATTTTATTCAGTTACTGACATCCCAGGCGAAGAGGAAAGCCTTGCAGCTCTGCTGTTGGTAAACCACTGGTGTTTTTTTTTTTTTTCATAGCGTTGATGCAACACTGAAAAAGCGCTATTTCCAAACAAACACAGGTCCCTCATCAGTGATATGTAAGAGGCAGAGAGAATCTCACCTGGACAGTTTTGCATGAAACATACAAATGAAACAGGTTCAACCTTTTTCGTTTTGTCTTTTTGTTTCACATATAATAATAAATATCCATACCTATAAACACTCCGAAAAAAAAAAAATCAAAATATTAAGTCACAGGTACTGGAAAAAGCTCCACTTTTAAATCACAATGATAAATGTACAAAACAATAGACATCTCATATAAATGTTAATGGTTTTCGTTAAGAGATTTCAATCATTTCAGAAGAAATGAGTGGATATAAACTAAACTTGGAGATTCAGTATTTCCTGAGGTTTATGGGTTCCCCTTAAAAAGGCCAGGAGAGGGGAATGGCTTTTATGTTACCGAGGAGATATAACAACAGGTCAAAGTGTCCCTTCAGGGTACCAGTCAGGTTAAGGACAAGGAGTTTTACCCGACAGTACGGCCGGAATATTAAAAGATTCTGAGCACTTAATGTAGGATTGTATAATGAATGTACCTACACCCCCACCAATCTCCATTTAGGCCACAATAGTATTCATAGACAGTTGATTAAAGTTGATCCTTAATACATCTTTGCTGGTCCACTTTGAGAAGTTGTGAAGCTCCCTTTTACTTATGATTTACTTTTTTTTAAATGCTGGAAGCCACCACAACACCGAGCCAACCACAACCAGCTGTCACGGCACACTTCATGACCGAGTGACCAAGTAGTCAAAGAGGGTCACGTCTGCACTTTGATGCAATGAAACAACAAAAAGGGAAAATATCTGGGCAAATGTACACAGATTTCGGAGTATAGGTGAGGAAAAGATAATATAGCCTGAATAAAACGCAAAAGTATTCTGAAAAACTGTACATGTAAACATCACACTTTCACTGAGTCCAAAACCAGAAGGGGGGGAAGAGGGGATACAAAGCTTCACACAGGTTTACAGTACAACCTCCTGCACAGAGCTACAGTCTTGTATCAGTGCAGGAGAGGCAACAATTGAAATAATATAAATAACAATAGAAGAATTACAGACCACCACCAAATGATCAGTTAAAACAAGCAAGGGCTAAAACCACTTTGATTTTTTTTAAACAGTGCTGTACCCACAGAAAATAAAAGGTTTAAAACATCTTTTTATCACTCTTTGTACAGCTATACAGTACATTTATCTGACCACTTTAGCAATCCACAAGCTACCAGGGCATTTTTAATTAACACCAATAGATTACATTGTCCAGTCAATACAAAGAGAAAATCCATTGGGCATTAGTAGAAACAACAACATGACAACCATTTGGTTGCCGTTGATCACAGTAACTCCACACAAATGTTGCTCAGCGTAGACTTAAGACAGTTTTACAAACCTGCAAGCTGATGTTTGGTTGTGAGGATGGGACAGCATGACGTCACTGAGTTTGACTTGAAGTGTGAGGATCTGCTATGGCCACAAGGTTGGAGGAGACGAGGAAGACATGTGAGGACTCAGGTCCCCCGTACATCTACGACTACGTCTGTCATCAAACCAACAGTACCCGTTCCAGTCAGTCGGGAAATTCTGTTTCATAAAGGAGGTTGGAGAAGTCTGAACTAAGTCAGGCTTAGCTTCAGCTCAAGCTTCAGTATCACAATGAATCTGCCAGACTGAAACATGGTGAGTCTGATGCACTCAAACAACAAATTTAGGTCACATACTGACATGGAATGCACTTAATTGTGCAATTAAAATCTGAGCTCAAGATACCTAATCTAACAGATAACTTGAACCTGCAAACACTGTTTGTTTTTACCACTTGGTGGCAGAGAAACAAGTTGGGAACACATGTAATCGATTTGTGTTGTTAGCAACCAGTCTATTTACATATCCAGCCGCGTTATGAAGCAACTTTAAAACATTTTTCTGTTCACCTCATGAATGTCTAATATTCCTTCTTCTTTTAACTCTGTTTTGGTCTCCACCAACTCCCGACGGAAATGTCAGGCTCTTTCGCTGCTAAATGCTCCACTATCATTGAACTACATTCACCAGCTAGTCTTTAACTGTGTCTGTCATCTGTTTGGTGTTGAGCAGGTAGTGCACAGTGGGTTTTTGGCAATTTTTCACTGAATACGACTTTTATGAGAGTATTGAGAGTTAACCAAAACAGTAAATTTGCATCCAGACAGCGCAACAATGAGCTGAAACTCAATATAAAGCTCCAGAAAGCATTGGGGAGCTGCAGATTCAGGTATGAAATAAACCCGACTTAACTTTGACAGTTCACATTAAGTCCAAACCAGCTTTATGAAACAGATTTATCCTGGTTCCATTTGGTAGGCTAATTCAAGACAGAATTTTCACAATAAGTCCTGCTTTTCTAAGTCTATTTTTTAAAACACCTCTCATATGGACCACTGAGGAGTTCACGCTGAGCTGTAACAAGGTTTTCAAAAAGAAGCCATTTGCTCTTTTTTTTATAATAATCATCAATAAAGCAGATTGAGCGCTGCTTATGTTCTTTGTCACAATCAGTTCTTCTTCTTTGAACTGAAACTGATATTCCAAATGAGGTAAAGACAAACTCAAATCACTGCGTTATGTTACCTTAATCCTGAGCTATAAAGTGCTTCCAAACTTGCAATAGAAACCATTATTTAAATGTAAATGTAATGCAGCCCAATCCTGACATAGGAATTAAATAATAAAAGTCAAATTTAGCATGTAAATCACACTCTAGACCGGCCTGGTGGTGGTGGTGAGAAATAGACTGATTTGTGATGATTGATAAAATGATAAGATTTGTGATAGGTACAGAAATATATCTCTTTAAACTTTGACTAATCAATAAGGTGCGAGCCACTTTTAGGCTGCTTGAAGAGTCATTGTCCTTGTTTGGAATGTTTCAGCCTCTGAATTAAATCTTCACAGATGGATGTCGTACAAACTGAGTCACTCCACTTATACACAAATAGAAAATTAACATACTGTCAATACCAACACTTACACCAACCAAAAAAAAAGGGAATACAAAACACACACACACACACACACACACACACACACATGTTTTTGTGCCAAGTGACTCACCATTAAAAGTATCTGTTGTGAGTGAGATTGTGCTCTAGATTTGCTTTGAGTACTCTTGTGTGCCCTCAGACCACACACACACACACACACACACACACACACACACACCATAGCAGACAGCTGGGAGAGTAAACTGTGATGCAATTACATCTTTTTCAAAGATTGTCTCTTGCTTCTTTTCAGACAGTGTGTTTTCAGACATGATGGAGATGAGAGAGAGAATTTGACACAGCTGAGGTCAGAGTAGACGGACAGCCCACACACACATCCAGTAAAGCCATGTGGATGTTAGGGTTACACCGATGCACGTGAGCTCAATGTGCTCCTTTTTAACTTGGAAAAAAACTCACAGGACAATTCTTTACAAAACGACCCCAAAAATCACTTAAAAGTAAAATAAATAAATAAGACTTGCAACATTAAGTCTCATTTTTCTGCCAGGTCCCATTTCCTTATCACTACAAATGACTGATCCCTATACATGAAAGTGCCTCAGTTACGAGGTTATCGATGAAGATCAGTATTCACAAAAAAACATTGAAATTGGCTACAATGCTGCATGGGATATCATTTCAGTATTTTCTTATCTTTTTTTCTTTGTTTTTTTTACAACTTGACAGTTACAGCGGGAGGAGATTGTGGTAACGTACTCCACCGTTTTTCCTTAAAATGCTTCAGCAAGTCTGACAGAGTCATTTCATTAATCACACCATTACTGATTATCTTCAATATTGCACCTTTTTTTCTCTTTTCCAGTAGCACTGGTTATAAACCAAGAGTCTAAACAATATATTAATCTCCTTTTGTTTCCCTGACAGTTGTCTTTGACCTCAATTTGCATACCCATGCTTCTTAAAAGCTTCCTTTCTTTTTAAGTAATGAGAAATATATGAATTATCCATTATAAAATAACTGAAAATAAAGTCACGTTGGGTAATGAGTCTTTGTCTCTTCGTAACCACATGCCTAAGAATCTGGCAACCCCCTCAAACAGAGCAGGGCCGAGGTATTGTTTTGACAGATCTGTCAAACTTTTCAGATGAAAACTGTCCACCACTGTCCCGTTTTTCCCTTCTCTACATTTACTAGCTGTAAGTCAACAAGTCAGTGGATTTAGCAGCGATTCATCTGCAGACTTTCAGAAAGCAATACTACAAATTTTTCCAGAGACAGAAGTGAATTTGGAGAGTTGTCGTTTAGACGATCAAATCAAAAGATGCCACTGTACAGCATAGTTTACACTTGAGTAAAAATAGAAACCAGTTAATCACTGCTATTTAACTACTAATTTGCCCAAACATCTGCATAAACGAGCCAATGTGGCATTATGGTCACAGCTAGTTTAAGGTTCTGGTTCTCCCCTGTGCACCAATGCAGATAATTCTTCCACATAGATCATCGCTTCCTGAGACAAATGGAGGTTGAAGTGGTAAAATGAACTGAATGGGATGAATGGCTACAGATAACAGGGCACTAAGGTCAAAGTGAACCAAATGCATAAAGAAACATGTTTTCAGCCTGCGATATGTTCTGGCCTGTCCATACATACATAAACACACGTGGGAATAAGTAAAGGTACCGTACCGTACCTACATTACCCACAGTGCACTGCAGTAGGCCTATCACTCATGGACATTTGTGTCTTTGCGTGAAAGTCTGGCCCTGATGTGATTGACGAGGGTGACAGGGATGGACAGGCTAGGAGGAGGTTTGGCTTGGACTCAGTTCTGCTGCAGGATCAGGTTTTTCCAGCTCCATAATCCTCAAATGGAAGCGGGACGACCAGAACCCTTCAGCAGGAAGGCAGCAGACTCCCGGTATCCTGCGATCAGCTGCCTCACCGCCGTGACCTCCGGAGGGCTGAGCTGAGCCTGAAGGACTCCAAGATGGTGATAAATAAAATCTCCACCAAGATAGAACTTTTTGGCCGCCTCCCCTGACCGTGACTGTTGGAGCTGGAAGACGGGGCGATTGCCTTCATACTTTTCATGGTGGTGGCAGCAGATGTTTTTCTGCAGGGACAGGACGACTGGGGGATATCCTGGGCGAAAACCTTTTCCAGAGTGCTCTGGACCTCAGACTGGGCCGAAGGTTTACCTTCCAACAAGATCTGTGGGGCCTGCAGACACAACCATGATGCTTTAAGGAAAACATACAACATTCTAAAATGTAATGTATAAAGTATCTATCTATTTATCTACTGTATCTATCTATCTATCTATCTGCAATACATGATAAACACCTGGGGTAATGAAGCAAGGCCCTGGAAGCATCTTTAACTTGAGGAATCTATTTATTCATTTTTCAAACAACATAAAGACTATATACCTTGGTACTACTAAAAATATTAAGAGATTTATGCATCCAAGCCCTCTATATAAGAAAAGGAAATTCCTATTTTGCATTTATCAAGCGATGCAGATTTTTTTTTTTTTAATCTTAAAAGCTCAGATCAAAATACTTAATATTAATATATAAAGTGACGTACTATGAAAAACCACATAGATCTACATTTATCAGACAGAAAACAGTCAAATGTAAATTGTAGGGTTAATATTGTCGTTTTCAAGATATCCATTAGGCAAACCTGTATTTAATAATTTATCAAAGGGAAAAAAGCAAGGAAAACAGAGAGGGGAAAAAAGAATGTTGCACGAAAAATTGTTTAATTTCTTAAAGGTTGATGTTAAAGTGAATTAGGACAGATTCTATGGTTTAACTAGAAGATTACGGAGGACTAGGATCTGTTTTGATGATTATTCTCCGTGAGTGTATTTTATTTTTCTGTGCTAGCTTAAACTGCATGTAGGCTACTTCTTGTTTATCTACATGACTGTGACATGTAACACTTTATTAGAAGTCCATCACTGTAGGAATTATGGTGTGTAGCCTAATGGATTTGGATGTTAAGTTTTATTTCTTCTTGTAAATTTGAACTTTGTTCTGGTCTTGTGAACATTTAAAATGAGTAATGTGAGTGATAAAGTGCTATAAGATAACTACAAACTATCTGCAAATAAAAGAAAATTGACATTAATTTTAAGTAGGCCGATTTATGGTTGGACCCACAGCAGTTCTAGACAAGGCCCGCCCTTCAATAGCATTTGCGCACTACGATTGGCCAGGTGTTCATGCCCGTACAAGGTAATGGAACCCAACTGGTTCAGGCCCTATCCCCTGACCAATCAGCTATCTGATCTTCACTACTCAAGGTCAGAGCTAACCTCGACCAATCAGGCTGCTTTGTAGGGCGGATCTATGCCAAGAAACCAGGTAGGACTGTCACTCCCCAATGTGAGTTGAGTGCAGATTTGAGTCGCACATGCTCAGATTGAAATGGTTAACGTGTAATAAGTAATAATAACGGGTCATACTGAAAATTTGTGAAATTCATGAAGTAATGAACTTTTCTCATTAAAAACATAAAAAATTTAATTATGGGAATCATTGAAACGTTGTTAGCTATCTATGATTGATTGATTGCTAACATTAGCTCATAATGCCATTCAACTGACAGCCTTTGTTGTGTTTGATGCTAACTTGTAGCCAGCAGTGAACCAACTTGGTTAAGTAGGTCCATTTTTACTGTAATGACATTACAGAAGTCTCTCGTTAGCATCTTATATGCTGCTTGTCACAAAGTGGCGCATGTGCGACTCAAATCTGCACTCGACATCGGGGAGTGACATGGATCCATGATGACCCGGAAGGCCATTTTATGCCGTGGGTACGTACGTAGATGGAGATGTGAACCCTATGTCGAAGCCTGACGCGCTCTTCTCAAAAAACAACGTGGTATCATGACTTCACGTAAACATGCACACATACTTCCTTAAGTGGCGTGTTATCTGTACATGTATGTCTCTTTATACAGCGGGCGTAAACATACACGCCACTTGGAGTGCTGTCTCCGTTTTGCCATGTTATCGCGAGAACAACGCGTTATTGCTGGAAAAAAGCTAATGTTGGGTTTAGGAAAAGAAAATTGCAAGGTAATGCAAGTCAATGGAGCCAAACGGTGTTGATAAACACGTTAAAAAGCGAGTATGCATCTTGATAACACGCCAATAATGGCATACAAATTGGCATACACACACATACATACGCCATTTCATGAGATCAGTCTGCAAAAAATGTAACGCACATTGCTTTCCCCCGACTCATTTTAGGATTCACATTCTCAATAAACAACGTGAAGTCAAGGAGAGGGTTCACTTTTCCTGCTACCCACCGTGGTCACAAAACTTAGGGGAGACACTTTGTCTCTGTTGTTTCTCTCACTATGTCTCTAGAGACGGTACTCGCTCCGAAGCTAATAACATCACTCTCTCACTCGCTCTACCACACACTCCCCACACACACACATGCCGGCCCTGCTATTGACCCCGCACATCAACGCGCAAGCAGGGCCGCCGCCAGGAATTTTGGTCTCTATGACAAAAAATCAAATTGGGACCCCTCTGCGCAGCTGTTGTCACCACATTTACCCTTTTTTTGGGGCCCCTTTTTGGAGCATAAACAGGCTGATGTATTGACATGTAATGTTTACCATGTCCACCATCTTAGTTTTAGAATGTTAACATGCTACCTTTTGCCAATTAGGACTAAAAACACAGTCCTGGCCAAGAGTATATGGATGCAGCCTGGAGCGTCCCATGTCATCCGTCCCCGTCTCATGCGGTCTCGTCTCATGCAGAGGTGTGTCCAACGGCAAATTCAGAGGGTCAAAAATACGAAATCGCGAATAATTTTCCAGACGGGTAAATTCGTGACCACATTTGTTGCAATTAATTGAAAAACGTTAAAAACTGTTAAAGTAACAATTTTGCCATACTACATAGTTTGCTGATTTCTGAATGTTATGGTTGTGTTGACAAGATAAATGTCTGGAATAAAATAAGCCTGCGTCAACTATCATGCTAATTAATAAAATACTTTTAATATATAGCCTATATTTTTTTTTAACTAAACAATAATGGCAATCATACAAATGAATAAAATTCTTTTAAAAATATGTCTACAAGATAAATGCAGACTATCATAGGCCTACTGATGAAAAAAACACTTAAAATATATGTTCGTCTATAAAATAAATGCAGATTATAGGCAAACTAAAAAAATCCTTCTGCCATCCCCGAGTTTCTACTTTTCAAAATAAAAGCTTGCATCTGGATTAAAATACAATCTCTCTTACTTTTCAAAGTAAAAGCTCGCATCAACTATCATGCTAAAGAATAAAATATTTGGTGTTTTTTTTTAAATATTTAAAAATATATGTCCGTCTCTAAAATAAATGCAGATTATAGGAAAACAAAAAATTAAACTGCAACTTGCAGCTATAGAAGGAATTTCTCTCCCGACAGAGGTCAAGCATTTGGTTTTGGTTTTAATTTTTTCCCCCTTTCATACAATACAACACAAAATACAATAGAACCGCTGGCGCGGAAGTGGAAGAACAATACAATCGCAATCTGGCCCAATGCCGTGGCAGCAGAGATTTTATTTATTTTTATTTTATTAATTCAGGATACGCAGTCGAATGCAGGACGGGTCCCAGAGACCCGACAGCCGAGGCCGCAGTAGTAGAAAAATACAACCGCATTCTGCCCCGGGTCCCAGAGACCCGACAGCATTCTGCCCCGGGTCCCAGAGACCCGACAGCATTCTGCCCCGGGTCTCAGAGACCCGACAGCATTGTGCCCCGGGTCCCAGAGACCCGACAGCATTCGGCCCCGAGTCTCAGAGACCCGACAGCATTCTGCCCCGGGTCTCAGAGACCCGACAGCTGAGGCAGCGCCAGTAAAGCTATACAGTCCAATGCTCTCTCCATGCTGATAAGCAGTTGTATTTGCAGCAATGTCCCAGTGAAGTGTGAAAACAATATAGAATATAACATTAAAAAGAGTCTTGGAAAGAGTGTAACATGTTTATTTTTGTATTCTCGTTGTGTGCAGATCGTGGATTGTTATCCCTCCTCAGGAGATCCTGCCGTTAGTTGGCAGAAATGCGTCGTTGATGCAGGTTTTATCAGATCTAGCTACGTTAATATGGAACAACACAACCATAACAGTCAGAAATCAGCAAACTATGTAGTATGGCAAAATTGTTACTTTAACAGTTATTAACATTTTTCAATTGATTGCAACAAATGTGGTCACAAATTTACCCGTCTGGAAAATTAATCGCAATTTCGTGTTTTTGACCCTCTGAATTTGCCGTTGGACACACCTCCGTATGAGACGGGACCGCATGAGACGGGACCGCATGAGACGGGACGGATGACATGGGACGCTCCAGGCTGCAGCCATACCCGTCTCGTCCTGGCAGGGCTGATGGGAATCCCAGTAGTGTTGCGGGCATTTGGTCATAAACCAAAGGATTATTGGATAAGTTAAAACTTTGACCCCCATGTTGGCGCTATAGGAAAAGTTAAAGGATCACTAAAGTCTGTACAATACATTATCTGGGAACTTCTAATGTCTGTACAAGATTTGGTACCAATCCATCTGGTAGATGTTAGATATTTCACTGAAAACAACTTGACCTGCAGGTGGCGCTAAGAGAAAGGTCCGAGGAGCACAAAGTCGATGGGATTCATTATCTGGGCACCGTTAATATCTATAAACCAAACATTACGGCAACACATTCAATAGTTGCTCTAATATTTCAGTCTGGACCAGACCAGCCAACATACTGACAACACTACAGCAACAACACCAGCCTAGCGAAAATTATTCTGCAACATCTTTTTCTAAATACAACGTCCCTGGTATTTGGGATAATCCACCAATTTAATTTCTATTCACCGATATTGTACCAAGGTGGTACCCATATTAAGGTGAATACTTATATGAGAAAACATACTGTGTTTTTGAACCAGCCCTTTAATTACAGGAGTGTGTTGAATGTCCTTTTGAAAATCTTTTGTCAAGCCTAATGATTTGTTTGATAAAAGCTCCTCACCGTTGGTTTGTGCAGCACCAGAGTTCTGCTGGTTGCTGCCGACTGTCCCGTATCCCCCCCGCAGGTTATAGTTGAGGCCTCCGTTGGTGTAGAGCTGGTCTTGGGCAAAAGCTGCGCTAGAGATGGTGAACCCGGACGGCGCCACAGAGGCCTGGTCCTTTGAGTTGGTCTTGTCAACAGAGGCAGGTTCATCCTGTGAGAAATGAAATGTTTTCAGTTTTGGGGAGAATATTGTAGTTTCTGTTGTGCAGTTCAGCGTTAATGATGTATAGCCATCCTAGCACAATCCCAAATCCATGCCTGGAAAATTCACAAACACCAACTGCCAAGACATTTACCGCTTGGTAGACATCAAGCCGCATCCTCTTGGCAGCGTTTCGGGTTTCGTTGTCACAAGCGGCAGCGAGGATGTTCTCAGCCATGGCAGAGGTGAGGTGAGGAGGCGTTGGTCGTATCTGCCAGGAGGGGTCGGAGAGATTTGTTGCACATTAGGAATGTGATGCACTAGATGTATTGAGATGTTGAATGAATACAGAATATATTTTAACTGGGGGCACTTCGTACCTCAAAACCGCCCTTTTTCATGCGACGGCAGGATTTGAGGTAGGTCCGGATGCGCTTGCGGGAGCGCTCCTGGAATTCTGGGAACTGGCGGCTACAAGACTCGATGATGGCCTGGATCTTCTCCTTGGGCTGTTTGGAGATGGGCACCATGCGGTCCAGATTTTCATCCACGAACAGACGCACAAACATCTGACAGAGGCAGAAAGAGAGGGGGGGGGAGGGGAAGGGAGAGAAGGGATGTAGAGCAGAAAAATGGAGTGGGGGAGCCGGATAGAGAGGGAGAGCGAGAGGTGTGAAAGTTGAAAACAAAAGAGAGGAAGAGGGAAGGCAGGGGATGGGGAGCATCCGAGATAGAGTGGAAGAACGGAGGATAAAGAGAGAGGGGGAGGTGATGAAAACCGGAGCGATGGAAAGCGTTGCAGATATTCAGGACAATATTTCTAGTGTTTGCTTACTCACTCATGGATGCATTTTTTTGCAATTTTACTGTGTTTGTTTTCAGAAATGCACATATAAGGATGTGAGCATTGTGTACTTACCTACAGTGGGTACGGAAAGTATTCAGACCCCTTTAAATTTTTCACTCTTTGTTTCATTGCAGCCTTTTTCCAAAAATCAAAAATGTTCATTTTATTTCTCAGTAATGTACACTCAGCAACCCATCTTGACAGAAAAAAACAGAAATTTAGAAATTTTTGCATATTTATTAAAAAACAAAAACTGAAATATCACATGGTCATATGTATTCAGACCCTTTGCCGTGACCCTCATATGTAACTCAGGTGCTGTCTATTTCTTCTGATCATCCTTGAGATGGTTCTACACCTTCATTGGAGTCCAGCTGTGTTTGATTATACTGATTGGACTTGATTAGGAAAGCCACACACCTGTCTATATAAGACCTTACAGCTCACAGTGCATGTCAGAGCAAATGACAATCATGAGGTCAAAGGAACTGCCTGAAGAGCTCAGAGACAGAATTGTGGCAAGGCACAGATCTGGTCAAGGTTACAAAAAAATTTCTGCTGCACTTAAGGTTCCTAAGAGCACAGTGGCCTCCATAATCCTCAAATGGAAGACGTTTGGGACGACCAGAACCCTTCCTAGAGCTGGCCGTCCGGCCAAACTGAGCTATCGGGGGAGAAGAGCCTTGGTGAGAGAGGCAAAGAAGAACCCAATGGTCACTGTGGCTAAGCTCCAGAGATGCAGTCGGGAGATGGGAGAAAGTTGTAGTAAGTCAACCATCACTGCAGCAATCCACCAGTCGGGGCTTTATGGCAGAGTGGCCCGAAGGAAGCCTCTCCTCAGTGCAAGACACATGAAAGCCCGCATGGAGTTTGCTAAAAAACACCTGAAGGACTCCAAGATGGTGATAAATAAAATCCTCTGGTCTGATGAGACCAAGATAGAACTTTTTGGCCTTAATTCTAAGCGGTATGTGTGGAGAAAACCAGGCACTGCTCATCACCTGTCCAATACAGTCTCAACAGTGAAGCATGGTGGTGGCAGCATCATGCTGTGGGGGTGTTTTTCAGCTGCAGGGACAGGACGACTGGTTGCAATCGAGGGAAAGATGAATGCGGCCAAGTACAGGGATATCCTGGACGAAAACCTTTTCCAGAGTGCTCTGGACCTCAGACTGGGCCGAAGGTTTACCTTCCAACAAGACAATGACCCTAAGCACACCGCTAAAATAACGAAGGAGTGGCTTCACAACAACTCTGTGGCTGTTCTTGAATGGCCCAGCCAGAGCCCTGACTTAAACCCAATTGAGCATCTCTGGAGAGACCTGAAAATGACTGTCCACCAACGTTTACCATCCAACCTGACAGAACTGGAGAGGATCTGCAAGGAGGAATGGCAGAGGATACCCAAATCCAGATGTGAGAAACTTGTTGCATCTTTCCCAAAACGACTCATGGCTGTATTAGATCAAAAGGGTGCTTCTACTAAATACTGAACAAAGGGTCTGAATACTTATGACCATGTGATATTTCAGTTTTTGTTTTTTAATAAATATGCAAAAATTTCTAAATTTCTGTTTTTTTCTGTCAAGATGGGTTGCTGAGTGTACATTACTGAGAAATAAAATGAACTTTTTTGATTTTTGGAAAAAGGCTGCAATGAAACAAAGAGTGAAAAATTTAAAGGGGTCTGAATACTTTCCGTACCCACTGTATATTAAATGTAGATATGGGAATTCTTTAATATTTCTATGTACAATATGTACTCTGGCTGATATCCAGCTGTACTATTCTCTCTATTATAACTTTATTATATTAACAGTTAGACAAGTTACTTACATTGAAGGCTTTGAGTCTCTCAGGGTCCATACCCTCAGCGTCATTGATCTTGTCGCTGTCATCGTGGTCGTCGTGATCGTCATCGTCGTCGTCAATGATCTGAGCCCGACCAGAGGTCAAGTCCTCTGCGCTCATGCTCAGTTCAGTTTTTACCGAGTCATAGCTTCCTGAACTGTAAGGAGGGGGACTAAAAACACACATATAAACACAGAAACACCATTATTATAGATCATACCGACACGAGAGCTGTTCTTAACTGCTCATTAAGAAAGAGACAGTTGGTACCACATGAGAAGGATAAAGTGCAATGTATTTGAAGTTATTGAATGTATATTCTCACCTTGTTGGTGTACTCTGTTCTGGTGGGGTACTTCCTGTTGGGGTCTGCGGGGTAAGAGTTTGGTGGCGAGCTGCCCGCCTGCAGCAGTCTGTCGCTCAGATTGACCGGCTGCTGATCCTCTGAGGAGGACGAAGGTGAGGTGGTGCTAAAGTCCAGTGGAGCGCTCAGCCCGTTCTCTGTCACCTCCCCGTAAGGGGCCCCACCATCTGGGGGGTTCCCACCCACAGCCAGCACCTCCGGGGAGGTCAGGGCCGGGCAACCCGTTGGCACTGCCGCTCTCTGAGGAGTCGTCATCTGGCAGAGGGGAAGGAACAGAAGAGATTGTCATCATTTTGCATTGATGTGGCTTTGTTTACTACGTACACTATTTCTCCCTGGGTAACTACAGGGTGGGTGACGAAAGGGGGAAATCGGACTTCCTGCCTCATGTTGTGCATTCTGAAACTGTTACGGAAGTGGGTTATTGGGTCAACTGTCAAGATAAATAAAAATTTGGGTAGAAGTGGTGTGTGCAAATTAGTGCTCTTAAACCCAGTCTTATGGCCGTGTGCTGATTTCACTGTGATGATTTTTCCACGTGTCACCTATGTTCACAAGTGCAGAGTAATTCTCTGTGCCATTGACTTGCCCTATTTCCAGAATCCGTGTATTTTCTATAGTGCTGCCTAATCTGTGAAGGTTACTATTAGCCTTTGTCCTACTTCTCTAAACCCTATACCCTGAGAGAGAGAGGGGTGCATGGATTGGGGGCTGCGGTGGTGTCCCACCCCCTGTAAGAGTGGATTTATTTGGATTAGTCCACTAAGAACGAAGCAAGCTGTTTCCTGTGTAACACCAATCTGTACCATTCTCATGTACAGTGAGCATACGCCTTTACATTAGGTAAATACATCTAAAAACAAAACAAAAACCAAAAAACAGTATGTCTTACAGTCCTCTTCTTTAATGACGGCCGTTGGGATGCTGACCCTCTCTCCATTAGGTGGACTGGGCTCAGGCAGGGGGGGCGGCTCAGCTGCCACCCATGTAGGCTCAACACCGTTCATGTCCTCGCTGCTCATCGAACTGTCATCCTGAGGGGAGAAAGGAAGAGACTGTGAGACGGGGAAAGAGAAACCTGGATGTGCAGGGGGGGGCTGCTGAGTGTCAGGAGAAAGATCTTCAAGTGTCCCATTTGTCCCGTAGAGAGAAAGCGGGGGAGAAGAAGACAAATGTTTTTAGCATGAAATTCCCTCTTTGTGCTTCCTGACAGTAATTCATTTTGGAGCTATGCCACAGGGATAACAACAAAGTCTTATATTAGCTTCAGCTGAACTTTAAGATTGCTTTTTTCTTTTCTTTTTTTTTTACATTGGATTAGGTTTTTTGAAGTGTTTTCTTGATTTAACTCTTAATAAAACATGCTAAAGTCTGGCAGTGGACTGTTAAATATCTGCTATTTTTTAGCTCTGTCACATATAGCCCTCAAGATGCTTGTTATATCGTCACACATATAATAATAATAGTATAATATATACAGTATATGAGTAAATCATGAGGGTAAGGATTAGCGAAGGAGAACAGAATAATCTCCCAAACTATTCAAAGACTCTCCTGAGCTGTGGCTCCATACGTTATAAAATGTGCTAACAGCCACATTTCAGAGCCACCCGGGCCACTTTACTTTGAACATAAATGGTGACTTCTCTTCTCTCAGCTGGCAGAAACGGGAGCAGAACTACGACTGTGCAACGGGAACAGAGCGGAAATATCATCACGTCATCTCATTCCCGCCACACGAGCAAACAAATAGGCCGAAACTGGGGACGTGCATCCATCCCCCTGTAAAGGGTTTGAGGAGGACCAAAATGCTCAGTGACAGGTCCATTAGGTACCAAGTGAGCAGTGTAGCATCAAAGAGGGAGAGATATAAGAGGGAGAGAATCTGTAGTTACACTGTTTCTAAGTAGTTGGAAATGTATCATTAATGGCTATGTAGAAAATTCATAAACTGTGGGGATTTACTTTTGAAAATGAGACCCAACAGAGTTTTAGAAAGAATGAAGTTAAAGCACTTTACTTGTAGAATAAAGGTACTAGACGTTATTAGAATACACATTGTCCCATCAGTTAAGACAACAAACATAAACATAAGATATATCTTCAGAAGGGGATGGAACATTTTTGCTGAAATGATTAGTCAAATCAACAAAAAACATTTTACCATAAACATATATCTTCAGAAGTTGATGGAACATTTTTGCTGAAATGATTAGTCAATCAACAAAGAAAAACATATTATTTTGATATTCTATAAACTGTTCAGGTCCAAACTTTTTCAGGGGCTCCAACTGAAGAATCAGTTATGAGGATTTGCTGATTTAAAAAAAAAGAATTATGTATACTTTATTAATCCCGCAAGGGGCAAGCACTTTGGGGTTTTTGACAAACCAAGCAATCTGGAGATGTCCCTTTGGGTTTAGGAAATGTTAATTGGCATTTTTTACACCTTTTGGATTAAGAACCAACTATCATTAGTAGCAGAGAGTATTTTAGGCCTGTATCCAATCCAAGGGACCTTACTGAGGTGCATAACAGTGAGTATGTTTACATACACACCAATATTCCACTATTATTCAGAAAATGACAATATTCTGAATTTGATACAGGTCATGTAAACAACACATTCCGGTTGGATATTCTGGAAAGGGCCTTTTTCAGAATATAGCATTTTTTCGATTAAGTCGTGGGATATTTCGGTATTATTCGGATTTTAGAGGCATTCTTTCGGAATATGCGTCTCAATCAGGGTTTTTCAGTTGTTTTTTTTATAGCCAACAGTTTGCAATGCTGCAGACCCGATAAGAAGGACAACACAGCTACTTCCAAACATTATCAAAGACTTGGATGTCCACAGGTTTTTGGATATGCACACACATCATGTTTTCCAGAAGCTGGTTGGAGGAATGAAAGAGGGAGGCTGTGTTCACACGGTCTAACAAGTTCGCTGTCGCTGGTAAACTATGAAAATTTGTATTTTGCACGGCTGCATGTCAACAGGAATATTAGTGGAATATTCACTTTCATTAGCCACGTAAACAGCTTAGTCGGAATATTGTCTTTTTCGGAAAAAGGGCAAAAACCAAAATATTATGTGCATGTAAATGTAATCAGAATGTGTGGTTGAAAAGGAAGAAAAAAACTAATCTGAGGCATGTTTTACATCACCGTGGGTAGTTTGTTTTAGAGCCCGACCGATATATCAGCGGTGTGATATTAAGCATTTCCCAATCTATCGGTATCGGTATTTATAATGGCCAATTAAAAGAAAAATGTAAAAAAAAATGTTTTTTAAATATTTATTCATCAGAATCATTTATAATGACAAATAAATGAATCTGATAAATTAATATTTAAAAAATAAAAACGGACTGTCAACCATGTTATGCGCGTTGGCGTTTGTCCACCAGAGGGTGCTCTACAACGTCCCTGTGGGCAACTCTAATTTTTTTTTTTGTTATTGTGTTTTTGTTCAAAGGACTTTAAGTTTCATATCTTAAGTTTGTATTTTTATACATTTTATTTATCACAACTTTAATATGTTTTGATGTTCCTCTGTTCTGTTGTGACAATAAAACAAATTATTATCATATTATTTTAGTGAGAACTCATAAATACTACAAACAACTAATGGAATTTTTTTTAAATATACTGTATATCTGCCAATATCAGATTTTTAAATAACCAAATATGCGTATCGGTATCGGCCGGGCTCTAGTTTGTTTCTTTACCATACATCAAAGAGAAAAAGCAGGTTGTACTGTAACAATTACCAAAGTTCTGCAGAACAACATTGGCAGCAGACTAGACACACACTCACACATTCTGTGCTGATCTGCTTTTGTCATCAGAACAAACCGGCCGTATTTTGAACCAACTGCTGCTTTGAAGTGTTCTCTAAAGCAAGGCAGATATGGAACGAATCACTACAAGTCTCCTACAACACATGAAATAGCCCTCTGTGATGGTTCATTATTAAATTATTGTCCCTGTTCATTCTCAGTCTGCACACAGATGTGACCAACACTCAGCAGTTGTTAATTTGTACTCACCCACAAATCACAGTCTGGGTCATTGTTCCGGATAATCCTAATTATGCGCGAGTGAGGTTCTACATTATCATCATCATCAAGTAGCGCTCCTTGCACTTTAGTGGCAGTGGTTTCTGAGTGTTTCTGACACAGATCCACGTGGGAGTGGTCTCACACATGACGTCACACTGTGCAGAAGATTTGCTAATCCTCATTTCACGCTGAGCTCCTCCTCCCAGCAGGAGGACTGCTCGGAATGTTTTAATATTGAATGGAAAGTTAAGAGAAAGGATAAGCAAGGCACCGAACCCCCAACTGCTCGGAGTGCCATTCCATGTGCAGCCCCCCCCACTCTGACATCTCTCCATTTAGTGCATGTATAGGTACTGAGCATATGTGTGTAACCCAGGCCTGTGTGTAATGTGTGTAATAACAACAGAGTGTAAATTGTAATTTCCCCTTGTGGGACTAATAAAGGAATCTTAATCTTAATCTTAATCTTAATTCTGCCCCACAGCCTCAATGAGATGAAAAAAAGATTTGTGCAGTTAATACAAATGCAATTATAGTGAGAAGGAGATGTTTAATAGTGGTTGATTTTGTAATTCATCCATCAGGACACCTTGTATCTGTGCCTGTGCTTTTCAAATATTCACAGTCCACTTGGAGAAAAAAGGCACTTACCCTTTCAGTGGCAGTCATGCACTGCAGTTTCATTTGTTTCAGGTAGGTGGCAGTAAGAGGCATGTTATAATCAATGAGGTCTGGGACCAGTGAGGTGGGTCTGTCATTTTCTGACAAAGAAAGCAAAAAAACAAGACAAATTAAACACAAACAGTTCTACATAATGATGGTTAAATGTCTATAAAATATAGAGGTAGATAGAAGTTAAAACTAATCTTTTGGTAGATCGGCCAGACCTTTGACTGCTGGTACATTACTAAGTACATTAGTATTGCCTTTAAGTACAATTGTGTGGTACTTTGCTTGAGTATTTCCATTTTAAGGTACTTGATACTTCTACTGCACCACGATTCAGAGAGAAATATTGTACTTTTGACTCACTACTTTAGTTACCTTTCAGATTAAGCTAAAAATCCCACCCATAGTTTTAATATGCAACATTAAAAGCATGCCGAATTAGCTAATAGCAGTTCCTATTTAATAAGTATTCATGGATATACACACAACTATTACTGGATTACTCCGATGTTGACAAGTGGACAAGTGGAGTAAGGACTGTCTTTTCTTCTATGATTTCTGAACTGATTTATCGATGTTTACTTAAGAAAATGATATACTCAGAAAGAGTAAGTCACACTGTTTCTGAAATAAGTGTTTAATGTCTCAGAACTTGACTGAGCTATGACTCCGAGGGAGGGGTACCACTTCAAAATTGTGGGCCAAATCAGCAGGCCATACTGCAATAACTAACTTCCTGTTGGGTTTTAGAGCATGGACATGCACCTGTCCATCAAACCGTACCTACAGATGAAAGACCTCTGCTCTATAATACCTATGAGTATACTGCAAAAGGTTGAAATCCAGTAGCCTGTAGGCAGTAGCCTCTGCTAGATGTAATATCTGAACTCAAAGTGCAGCAGTCGCCACACTGACCACTAGAGGGACTCTGTGATCACTTACAATCCCAGAGATGTGGTCCTCCTGAGTCTTTGTTACAGCATGTCCATGATATATATATATATATATATATATATATATATATATATATATATATATATATATATATATATATATATATATATATATATATATATATATATATAAAGACTGCTGTTCAAGCAGGCTTTTAGTTAGTCAAGGTTGTTATTTTATGGTTGTTTGTTGTGTTTTCCATTTTGTACTTATTCTTGTATTTGAATTTGTTTTTTGTATCAGATTTTATTGTGAAGGTGCTATACAAATAAACTTTACTTACTATATGTATATAATGTATATGTGTACATATGTATATATCTGTAAATATATATTTATATGCATATGTGTATATATATACATATGTATATATGTGTATGTATATATGTATGTATATATGTATGTATATGTACAGTATGCACTATGTATATGTGTATGTATATATATGTATGTATGTATGTATGTATAAGTATGTTTGTGTATATATACTGTAAGTATATGTGTATGTATGTACTGTATGTATGTATGTATGTATAAGTATGTATGTGTATATATACTTTATGTATATATGTATGTATGTACTGTATGTATGTACTGTATGTATGTACTGTATGTATACACACACACACACACACAATATGTTTTATTAATGATGTTTCAATATTAAAACTCTTCCGAGTACAAATGACATCAGTGTCTGATAGGACAACTGAGAACTCCCCTTTATCTTGTGTGATAAACCAAATAAAAAATTTTGAATCTTATGATGAAATGATTGCAGAAAATCCTACAACAGTAACGTCTGGCTGTTGTAGAAGATGGATTGATCTACACCATCCCAACATGCATTGCAACATAGTAATGAACCCTTGTCCATGTCAGTATGTCAAAGGATGGAAGCATTATCTACTCTTAAGGGTTGATCTAAAAAAAAAAATCAGTTAATGATGTCTCCAGAATTACAGGCCCTCCACAGGTCGAATGTGTGTCGTTACCTTTGAACTCTGCAGTGCTGGGGTTGATGTGCATCCTCTTCTGACACTCTCCACAGCTCATTAGGAACCGAGTCACCGCCTCTCTGGGCAGGAAGGCGTAGGTCTCTGCTATCTGTGCCGGTGGGGTGAGCAGAGGAGACTGGGTTACGGCAACAGAAAGGCCAGCGGTTATGGCTCAGGCTGTGAACTCAAATTATGTGTGCAGGTATTTTTTTTTTTTTGTCGGGTGCATGTGTGAAACTTACTGGTGAGTGAATAAGTGTTATCTGGATGTGGCATGAGGAGGAATCCTCCCTCTAGGCAATCTCTCGTGCCTTTGGATGACCTAATTCCAACTGTGTGTATTTCTGCTTTGATAATCTAAAACACAAGTGGTGTTTGTCATCTTTCTCTTCCTCTTTCTCAGGTGCAGTTGACTCACATCAGCATCCATTTCTCATGCTCAGCCTTCCTTCTCTGTTTGTCTCCGATGCAACGCCACCCTACCCTCCTCACCCCCCGCTGGCGTTTCCCTGTAAAATGCGACCTTCACGTGACCATGGAGAGGCAGCAGGGTGCCCACCCCCACCGGCCCACCATCACCACTGCCACAGCTCCCCCATCCCCTTTGCCCCCCACCCCTCATGGCCCCCTAAGGCAGCTGAGAGGGAAAGGCCACCCAGAGGAGCGTGCACCTCCCAGAAGGCCACAGTGACAGTTCCATATTATGCCCTGCCCCAGTGATGCTGCCTCCTCAAAAGGGTACACTCTATGAGACGTGACAGGACCTCTCTACAGGGCAGGAGGAAGTGGCTCTATGATTATTTTTTTCCAATCCTGAGGGGTGGGGGGTACCAGAGTCCTGCTACCCCCAACAACACTGCACCAAAGCTGCATATAAAGCCCCTCGTTCTGTCAGGACACTCGACCCGAGACTACACCTCGGTTTGCATCCATACATCCATAATGGGACACAACAAAAACGTGTTTTTCTGGTAAAGGTGATCACTTGTTCACTTGGTGATTCCTGGTGCTAAACATAATACATGCGGGGCCCATTTCTTTCAAATTAAATAATCCTATTGGGATTGTTTAAACTCACTCCGGCTGTGAGACACTTTTCACACAAAGGAAAAGGAGATATTGTCTGCATGCAGTAATTTGAACGCTTCCAAAAAGGTTTGGATACATGCAAGGTCTTTGTAAGCAAACATCCAAATCATTTTTTGGTACCCACTTTCATGTTTCCCTCACAATACATTGGCAATCCCTCAACCTTCCATCTAGCCCCAACATCAGGTAAAAGTTTGAATTTATCAAAACCTTTAGGAAATACTTACAAAACATTTCCATCATCCTCAGATGTTGCCAATTAGCTAGCTAGTTATCATGCTACCCCCCTAAGCAAAGGTGGTGAAGATAAGCCTATCTATCCAAATGCTGATTGTTACTATGAGGATGGCATCATGCTGATGTTAGCATTTAGCTCAAAGCACCAGTGTTCCTATGCAGTGCTCAAAGTGGGCCGGCTACATTCCAGTATTTGGTGTACTGGGACCTTTTCTTGCATAGTGGCACTCAAAAACTTCTTCTTTTTTCTGCCCTCTCCATATCAGGTTCTCTGGCCCCTAATAAACTTTATAACCCAGGGTGCACTGATGGCACTATGTGACGCATTATTATGGATCACTCGTATCTTCTAGGCATGTCCCGCCCTAAGGTTAGGATAGCTGATTGGTCAGGGGATAGGACCTGAACAAACCGGGCTACATTATCTTGTGTTAGCATGGACGCCTGGCCAATAGTAGTGTGTGAATCCTATTGAAGGGCGTGTCTTCCCTAGACGTTGCATGGGTTCCATAATAATGCCTATGTGCCGCTTAATTGTTCTCATTCTTGCCTGCCTGCTTTTTCTTTGTCAGCGGCCAGTCTAAGTAACATTAACCTTACAATAATGTTGGCCTGGTTCCAAAAAGGCAATACAAAGAAAACACAAACTCAGTCAGAAGATGACACAACAGAGTTTAGAAAGTGAAATCCTTAATTACTAAATGAAGGCTCATGAGGCAAATAGGCGTGTCCTAGGATGGCGAAGGCATGAGCAATTCTGCCTCTGATTGGTTAGCACTCATTGCCTTGTTGGTTGGATTGGTTAGGTTTAGGCACAAGGAGTGAGATTGGTTAGGGTTAGTGTAAGAATACTAGGGTAAGTTAATCAGAGGCTGAGTAAGGTGGAGTAGGGCGGGACATTACTTTGCCTTCCTGGGAAACACATTTGTGCCTGGGAGCAGCAAGCTAACGTTGGAGCCGCTCCTATTAGCAAAGAGTGGCTGTTGGTGTGTCGTTAGCATTAGCAAAACCACAGCCAACTACGATAAACAATCATTTGAGTATTATATCATTTTATTTTCTATCATTTTTAAATCAGCAATATATCTGAGTATCTTTAATTCACTGTAGAAATTCAGAATATGATAATGACAACCTTCTTCCTTCCTTCCTTTGTGAGCAGTGCTAGCAGGGTTACCTGCACCCTACAGGTACCTGGTTGGATTTACCCACCGCTTTGTAGGTCTTCTTTTGGCCTGCATGTTTGGGTGCTCTTCCGGGGTCGGCACCCATCTCCACATGCATGGCATATATGATGTCAAAGAAGTCTTCTACCACAGCTACACGCTTCAGGGAGGAATTGTCTTGGGCCGAATTTCCATCTGAACACTGAAACACAGACAGAGACTGGAGTTTAGTTTAATGTCCCACCACAGCCTTGTAGAGATTGCATGTATCATCTGTTACAGCTGCAAATAGAGCTTCCTGCATCCATGTATATATTTAATATTTAAGGCATATGAGACATGGGTCAAGAGATCATACACACTGCACAAGGTGTCATAAGCAGCACTGAAACAACCAGCCTTGTTTTGTCCAGCAGTCATTCAGTCTTTAAAAGTCTCTCTGGTGGAGAAGTCTGGGCCCAGCTGGGCCGGCAGCCATCACCTCATCTCTGCAATGTTTAAAAATAACACAATCATCGACACTGTACAAGACCAACACTCCCCCCTACCACCACTTCTGGCAGCCATCCTGCCTCCTGTACTGCTGACCCTGTCGCCATAGAAACTGCCACTGATTTCTCTCGGGCAGGTGTGCTGGGCAAAGGGTCATGTGACACGCCATAGAAGTGGGATCGCCAGGACAACGCTCTCCATCCGCAGCACCACATTGGGCTTTCCTCTCTCTCCTTTCTGCCTCCATCTTTTCTTCCAAATAACTCTCTCATACCCTCATTCCCACCTTCCTTATAGTCAAAACACTTTGCATTTTCCATCAGATCTTATTATAATACATCTGCACCTGCTGATGTTTTTTCTTTTTCTTTTAAGTGCTCCAGCAAGCTTAAAATGGGAACAAAAAATGATTTGGGCACTTAATTAGTTTTTTTTTTTCACGAGTCCACCTTTTTCCCGCAGATGTGAAACAAGCTCTGACATTTTCTGTAGATTGGGTTCTGGGTGGGGAGTGATCTTTTCTTGAGGAGGTTCCGAAGTTCAAAAAGTTGTCCCCCCGGCATTGAGGAATCACACTTTTGTCCCCCTCCTCTCCTTGACATTTCTGCACAGTTCCTGGGATCTGACATTTCATTTTCTTGTTTTCCCCCTAATGCGTCCTCTCTCCTGTCTCAATGTCTTCATCCCCTATCTTTCGGTCCTGTCTTTCTTTCTTTCCGTCCCATCTTAATTTCTTTCTTTTTCTTTCTTTCTTTCTTTCTTTCTTTCTTTCTTTCTTTCTTTCTTCCCCCCTCCTCCTCTTCATGCTCCTGCTCTCCCAAGTGCGAGGTAACGATCGTTGCCATGGCAACTAAAACCAGCTCACAGTGCGGGTTTGTTTTAATCCGGCCCTCTCTCCCTCTTTCCCTCTCTCTTTCTAGCCACTCTCCCCTGTCAGCATGAGCTAAATGTAATGATAATAAATGAAATAAAAGCGATCCTCCAGCTCATCATCACAGCTGTAATCTATCGCACTTGGAGGTATCACCATCATTCCCCCGGTGACATCACCACCAGCACCGCTGCTGCTGCTGCTGCTGCTGCTTGGGACAATGGTGTCAGGTCCATTCACACTGGATTTAGATAATCTCATACAACTGTAGGGTGTGCAGTGCACCCACACCGCTGCTGTTTCCTCCACTGAATTCTACCCCAACAAACACTGGATATTCTGCTGGGAATGTGTTCTCTGACCTGGAATTCCACCTAAAGACACACACATAGGCTACAACATATTACAAACCACCAGTTGTCTGAGTCTTAAACCCATATTTCCAATGCTTTTTTGTTGGGTAACCAACCGTTGTTAATCAAAATCCCCCCAAAAATCCTGAAAAACTTGTCTTTAACGTCCAAAAACCCAAAGATAATCATTAATGACAAGGAAAAGCAGCTCAACTCTTTCAAAAGTTGGACCCAGAAAATTGAACATTTGGTTGAAAATGGTTTATTTATCTGTTTGGTCTATAAAGTGCCTATCACAATATCTTACATTTAGCCCAGGGTGACATCTTCAAATGTCTTTTTTTGTTAACCCATTAGTAAGATAATTGGCCTTTTTCTTTCCAGCTCTACTTTTGGAGCCAGATGTTGAAAGTACCCCAAGATCTTGCAGGCAAGGCTTCATTTCTTTCCCTAGCCACCCTGCTACCTGAAGGCCTTCTCGTGCTCCTTTGCTACGAAAAGCTCTTTACTTTCCAAACAGAAGTCGACAGGGAGTTAAACATTCACCTCTGAACATGACATGATCTGAGTGTGTGTGTATTCATGAGCGCCGTGTGTGTTTAACTGCAGCACATGTCTGCTGGGCAGAGCTTGTAGCTGAAGCATCTCAGAGGAGAACAGCTGTTGAACAGCGCTGTAGATATTTGGTCTCATCAGAGCAATGTGCCGTTTTTAAAGAGCAAAGGAGACATGTCGGGATCCTTAATCGCCAACAACACTGCAAAACTCCTAGCCCTCCTTCTCCTTCTTGCTGTCTTTCTAATCCCGTAGGACTTTGCTTTCCCCAGTCACTGTACAACCAGCCCCCATCCCCTACTCGCTCTCTCCCCGTCCCGCACCAAACCGCTCTGTTGCTAGGAGACTGGAGGGGTTGAGTCGACTGCCCCCACCCCCGCTGGCAGTCTCACACACACACACATACACACACACACACACCATAACAGGGGGGGGGCGAAAGAGGAGCAGTCCTGCACACAGGCAGGTCAGGAGGAGGAGGTGATGGAGACGGAGGAGGAGGAGGGGAGGTTCACGGGAAGCAGCTGGGTCACAAAGGCAAGAAAGAAATGATGCGCCGCACGAGAAATTAGCTCCACGGTGAGAGGAAGCAAAAAATCTCAAATGGGTAAAAGGAGCTTTAACTTTTAAAGTCTAGCAACATAAACACAAAGATGGTGTCTTCTATCTTGTAAGGTGGTTGCACAATAAGTTGTGTCAGGTACTTTCTATGTGTGTGTGTGTGTGTGTGTGTGTGTGTGTGTGTGTGTGTGTGTGTGTGTGTGTGTGTGTGTGTGTGTGTGTGTGTCCAGCAAGTAGGGAGTAAAGATGGCTGTGTCAACACTATGATTCAGATTACCTCACTGCAGATGTGACAACAGGTCATCTTTAAAGCCCCATCTCTCCCCCTCTGTAAATCCATCAACTGGCTATCAACGTGTTTTTTTTGCCAGAGATGGTCCAGTTAACACCCTGAGGGAGGGGGAGATGTGGGTTCGAAGCCCATCTGAGGTATGTTACACAGGTGTGTGTGTGTGCAAGACTATTACCTCCACAGTGCCCTAAATGTTTTTCCCCCTTCTATTTCTTTTCTTTTTACCATCATCCTCCTCTCTCCTCTCAATTCATGAAGCAATGTCGTTAGGTTCTCTACCCCTTGTGTCCGACGTCCACATTCATGTGTGTCTGTTTCCCTCCCGGCTGCTCCCATGATGAACATTATTTGAAAGAGTGTGTGACATCCCCAATATCCCGGCGAGACAGAGAAACAGACAAGTCCCGCCATCCCCGGCCGACTGGCAGTGTTGACGTTCCAGTCAACTGACTCAAAATGGTATGTAAATGACTGGCACATACATCATCACCGAGTCCATTTTCAGGCTATTATCAAACTGTCCCAGTTCTAGTTGGCCTTGCAAAGGTATTAAAAATGACAGTAGCACTGTGGTAGGAAGATTATTGCCGTCTTAAAGACTGTATGTGTGCGTGTGTGTGTGTGCGTGTGTCTGTGTGTGTGTGTGTGTGTGTGTGTGTGTGTGTGTGGCAGAACTCAGACTATCTCCCACACAGGGGGGAGGCCCCCGGGCCAGTTAAAAATGGTGTTAATTTCTCCTCCTATGGGAAAGCAAAGAACGGTCTCTCCATGGCAACAGAGAGGGTGCTGAAGGGAGGAAAAACAGAGCATGCGATCAGCGACCCCCTCTTTGTACGAGCACACACACAAAAACTACCACATACGTGCAGTATTTCAGCGACCATTTACGGTACGTCACAGTAACACAATGTCTGAACACACACGGAAATAAACTCATTTCTTTATGAATTGACTAACAAAGAAGTGTTCTCCAGCCTCAAACCGACACATTTCCACTCCTTGAGTTCAAAAGTCAATCACCACTACATCTGCACAGGTAAATTCTGCTTCCATCTGTGGAGAGACATCTACATGTATGGTGGTTCTTGTTTGGGACATTTGCCATATGAACCCACGAGTGTGAGTCCATATGTTGCCCCTAATAAGCGCTTCCAGAGAGGGATGAAACAAAAAACCACGGGACAAAAGCACAAGACATTCTCTATGCAAAAATAGCATAAATGCAAATGCTGTTGGATAATAGGGCAGTATTCTTTTGACTCTGTGGCCCTTCCACAAAAGAGGAGCTCTCAGGGGAAATGTGGACTAATTAATCAGATAATAATAATGATGGTGTTCCTCGTCTTGTCTGACGTTGAAGCACAAACATTTAGGACCCATTTTCCAAGACACAGATTAGGAATAGTGGTTTCTAATTTCTACACCAGGAGAGGACGTCCCAAGACAAACCTTTGTTTGTTAATTGATAGCTTTATCAAATCTCTATTCAGGAAACCTCTTTCTCTGGCAACCCTGTTTCATTTCATCCTGTCATTTTAAGGCCAATTACTTTCTCCATTAATTGATGAATCATTTTGTTGATAAAATGTCCGAATATACTGATAAATGTTCCTTATAACATCCCGAGGCCCGAGGTGACGTCTTCAAAATCCTTATATTTCTGCTCAAAACCCAAAGTTATTCAGTTTACTATCATAAACAGCAAAGGAAAGCAGCAAATCCTCACATTTGAGGAAGCTGTAAAAAGCTTGCTTGAAAAAATAGTGGAAATTATTATTATTATTGATAAGTGGATTGAAACAAAAACTATCTGCAACTATTTTGATAGACAATTGATTGTTTTGAGTCATTCTCTTTTATAAAAAAAAATGGCAAATTACTCAGCTTCTTAAAATATTTCCTGTTATCCTTTGTCTTCTGAAGCAGGTAGGTATATTGTAATGTCTTTGGGCTTTGGACTGTTGGTCAGACAAAAAAAATAAATTTTAAGCATCACATTAATCTTTTAGAAATTGATGGACATGTTTTTCTGACATTTTATAGATACATTTGAAAAATTAACGACGAATAAATTGTTAGATTCAGCCCTAGTTGCCAATACATTTTCTGCTGATTGACTGTTAATCGATTCAGCTTTGGGACACTTAGCCTATTTATTATTATTATTGTAAATAATAGTTTTGGACTAATCATACTAGTTTACACAAGCTGCTGTTGATTCATAGTTTGAGACAGTTCTTCTACAAAGCATGGTTCAACTTTAACTTCTGAACATCATGTGAATTGTTTCAGAAGTTACATTTATACGTGTGTGTGCGTGTGTGCGTGTGTGCGTGCGTGCATGTCCACCAAAACCTAGTTATGAGAGACGAACAGAGATATTTACAGATTTCAGTTGGCATGGCAACAAAAAGCAACAGCTTGCAGTACTTCAACATTTTCTGTACAATGCTCAAGTCTGCCGGAAAACAAATGCACGAGGCGTTTAAGCGTTTCTTTTGAACCTGCTGCACTCTGACTCCCCCCGTCTAAGTATATGTGCTCAGATAGTGTGCAATTCTGTGGTGCATCTCTGTGTCTGTTTCTGGTCCTGTTCCCCTCCTCCCCTGTACTGTCCTCTAATCAAGACATAATGAGAGCTAAACGAGGTTGCGTCTCACACTGAGGGCTACTGGATTCTCTGAGCACTGAATGGTGCAGAAAGAAGCCGAGACAGCACGAGCCGGGAGATCAGTGATGGACAGAAAACACAGAACATAATTCTGCGCCTGGCTTGAAAAGAAGGCATCTACACTGAGTGTGTGCTACTGTGCCCTGCCTTTCTGTCCCGTCACACACTAAGCAGCCTTGTATGCTTCACTGACACATAGAAGAGACCTTCTCTGTCTGCACATCAGCCACCATCATCCCTACCCCCACCCAGCCTCCCGTCATTTAGCCCCATGCCTGCCCCCATACAGAAACTTGGCACACCCTGGGAGCAGCTGCAGCGGAGCTTCCAATGCTGGAGCTCCAGAGACACGCCCCCGGCCCTGCAGCCGTACGAGGAAGCAGTGACCATTGTGTGCGTGTGTGTGCGTGTGTGTGCGTGTGTGTGTGTCTGCTCGTGTGTGTCACTTTTCCACTGACCCAGGACGGCCTATTTATAAAGCCCACAGTGAATCAAACAGTGAATCAAAAACTCTGCCTTCTAAAATAGTCAAATGCATTTCAATAGGTTGATTTGTTGCCTCTGACTCATCATTTAAAGCCGCTTGTGTTGGCTAATGTTGTTTAAATTTCTCAAGTGGAGCTGAGTCAGGGGGAGGCTTTGCCTTATGATATTAGCTACGAAGTGTGTGCTCACCACCCTTTTTCAGTTAGACTTTCTCAGCCTCTCCAAAACCCAAAACAAACCTCACAGAATTATTTCCTATTAGATGGGCCTCACAGAAAAATAAGGCTCACCTGGAGGATGATGATAGATAAATATACCGGACAAGAGGACATATGAGAATGTATATAAACAAGAAATAACAAGAGCCACAGACAAAAGCTTATTCAACAACACATATCAGGCACCATCTGCACCTGCAGAGACAGATCACACCTGCCCTCTTGCCCAGAGGGAAACATAATATTGAGTGGATATTAGAGGAGTTTTGTAAACGCGGTTGGCTTAAATCTAAATTGCGCATTCAAACAAGTATAACACCTGTGGGGGGGGATCAGTGCTATTCAAACCAAAATCACAGCATTCAGCCTGTAATCTGTTCTAATACTTCCTCTAGTTTGTTAACAGAAAATGTGCTTCTGCTGTTTGAGGTCCAGAGAGACTGTGTCCCAGCATGGCAGGTGGAGGGGAGAGTATTCCCTTAAGGGGCTTATTTAAAATGGTGGTTGTGTCATTTCTGGCACAGCAGGCCCAAACATAGAGAGACATAGTGTGAGCTACTGGGGCACTGCTGACAGTTCGTCATGTACACATTTATCTTGGAGAAAAGAAGAATTTAACCCTTGACACAGCTGCAGCCTCAGTTATGTACAGTGTGTAATGGTGACCTGACTTCCTTTACACTCAATAAGTATCTCACCCCCAGGCATGTGGCGACATCCAGAGACATGTAGAAGTGAAGTCTGAGCACTGACTGTGGGCTTATGGGGCTATCAGTCCTGGGCAGAATCTTTTGTTTCCGCCACAGCCCATCACGTGATCACCAATTACGCGCAGCTCCATCAAATGCAAAAATCAATTTTAAAAAAATGTTTCTCTTGCAAACAGCCGGTCATGGGGCTCAATGTCTTTACGCGCGCAATAAAATGCGGCAGAGGCAGACTATCCTGGACTACACAGGTGTTGCCAGAGCAACGAGTGCCTGCCAATCGATTCGCATCCTGCCCAGGACCAGGACAATGAAAAGTGCGGTGCAAACACTGGGACTCAGACTGTCTGCCACACAATGACATTTTTATCAAAAAAATAAATAAAAAAGGCAGATATTTTCACGTGTTAACCCATATCTTTGCTCTCTCAAAGGAAGACAAATGAATGTATCACGCACGCGACACAGTCCGGTTGGCTCGGTTTAGACGGGACAGTGAAGACGCGTGGCATTTGATGAATCGCTGACAATCAAACCTGCTGAGCGCACAGCAGAGAGGTGAATCAGACATGATCTAAATTGGCGTTAATGGCCTGTAGTCCATCTCGGAGCACACACCGGAATAGGCTACCCTGACATACCCGACCCACGAACATGCCGTTGCATCCACGCGCGGGCAAACACAGCATCACCGTATCGGGAAACGACACCTGAACAGCACGGATCTAACTGAATGCTGTCAATAGTCAATAATCTCGTGCTTTGCACCCGGGAGCGTGCCGCTGACAGGACTTCAACCTCACTGGCGAGATGGCTATGCATGATAGCCTACCTTGAAATTGCGATTGCCAGGAGGCACCCGCGTTGCTATGGCAGCAAGGGATGAGAGTAGGGCTGTTCTGGTTGGGATGTGGACAAAGTGAAGCTTTATCAGGAAAGACGATGGCGAGCCGGGACGACAAAAGATTATAAGTTGGAATTGTATTCATGTGACAAGTGCATGCGTGCAGCCTGAAATAATGATAACTTACAGGCGGCAACGGGACATCTCGTGCGCGTGTACACGCACCATGTCTCTTTCACACACACACACACACACACACACACACACACACACACACACACACACACACACACAGACATACAGAGCCTACAAACGCGCACGCACACATACAAACACACACGCACGCACACACACACACACACACACACAAACACGCACACGCACACGCGCACTTTACCGTTGTCTTGACCGGGACATATAGGATGGGTTTCCCCGGAGCTCCTTTCTTGTGCTCTCCCAACACGTTGGTCCCGACCTGAAATCCTTTAGACTTCACCCAAAATTTGAATTTGGCGTTGATGTGGCTGTTGTCGATATAAACGCCATCCGTCTCGTCGTTTTGCAACAGTGTCTGCATGATTTTGTTGTATTTTCGCCGGGTGACGGTCTTTGTTTTACCGGAGTCTCCATAAGTCCGGAGACACCAGTCCTGAAATTCACTGAACATCTCCGCCTCCAACACGACCGGACTCCGGCTTCTTTTGGGCGCATCCACGCACGCCTTTTTCGTTGCCATCTCTCTCTCTTTCTCTCTTTCTCTCTCTCTCTCTCTCTCTCTCTCTCTCTCTCTCTCTCTCTCTCTCTCTCTTTCTTTCTCTATCTCTCTGTCTGTTTGATTCTCCTCCTGTGGTTCTCGCTGTCCCGTGTCGAGAAGGCTTGGTTCTGGTTCTGGGACGCTGCCTCTCCGTGGTTTCCCAGTAAAAGTGACCCGGACGGTAGCACACCTGTTTGCAGCGGAGCAGTGCTGTCCCGAACCGCAGCGGTGAAAAATGTCACTTCCTCACATCATCCACTGAGGAGCAGAGAGGGGGGCTGTCCTACAGTACGCCGAGCGGGCATCTCCCACCTGTGCGTAAAACGCTCTTTACTAAAGGGTAGGCTATGAAGAAGAAAAAAAAACCACAGTCGTCGCTAAACAACAAAGAACACAGACAAAAGCGTGGAAACAAATGTCGCTCTCAGTTCCTATCGACCTACTTTCTAACAGCCAACCCTATTTTCGGAGGAGGGTTGCTCAAAAAAAAAAAAACGTAAAGATGCTCACATTGTGCCCCGGTGGCCACACATCAACATGCGCCACCTGGGAATGTTTCTGCTCCTCACACCTGTTGTGTTGGGTTGAATGTGAAACGAGCTTGTACTGTCTTCTCTTTCTATCCCATAAAAACACATCTGCATTACATCTTATTTGCAGCAAAGCCTGCGGTTCACGTGTAGGCCTAACGTTATGTTGCTCAGACGCATTGAGAAAATGTCCGATTTGGAGAAGGGGAAGGTGAAAGAGGGTGGGGGAAAAAACGTTAAAAAAAACAACATGCCCATTAGATTACACAATTTCCTTGTAAATCGGAAACACTTTGTTGCAGATACAAGCAGCCATTAGATGTAGGCCAATAACCCAATAAATGTGGTTACAATCACGAGGCAAACAACCTCTGAAAACACACAAATAAAATATCTTTACAATACAATATCTTCATATAACAGTTTACAGACCTACTAATTATGTAGCATGTCCACCACACACACACAAACACACACACACACACACACACACACACACACACACACACACACACGTACACACACTCCTGGCCTGTGCATTATAGGCCCATGCTGGCGGTGGTGACTGCTGCTGTTGCCATGACAGCAGCGCAGCAGTGTCTCCGGCCGTGCAGAGGGTGAGTGGGATGCCCCGTCCTCATCTCTCCATCCTGACTCAGACAACGGCATGCTGGACAGAAAGAAAACCCCACCCCGACTGAATGACATCCAGATTGACTGAACTTGTGTGTGTGTGGGGGGCGGTGGATGTCCAAAGCCTTTGCATGCTATTTCATTTCATTTCATCATTTGATCTGTATTGTGTCTACTCTCAGCACTGGCCTGCATGCAGGATGAGCTCCAGGGCTTCCCCATACATCCCTCAGGGAGGAAACATCTCAACATCTCAACTCTTATTTTGAAGGGTTTGGTTTACAACACAAATCTCCAGTTTGTTGTTATTGCAAAAAGCTACGATAAACCAGTAGTGGAAAGTATGTTTACTTAATTAACTGTACAATTATGAGGTACTTGTAATTAACATAAATACTGCCAGTTTTCTCCTTTATACTTACTACTACTATATTCCAGAGGGTAGTTTTACACTTTTTACTCCGCTACATTTATCCTCAGGTATCAGAGACTTTGCAGATGTTAATTTTACAAACAAAACATAAGATCAGCTTATCACATGAAGCATTATTATAAATTAAACTAGCCAACAGATTATAAATCAGTTAAAATTAGTTGCATCTCAACTAACAGGTTCCCCATCTTTTTGGCCAATGATGCCTTCAAATTCATTTTCATTTTATTTTTTTAATTTATGTTTAACTGTGACTCCTCATGAACTTAATATGATCATACAAACCTAATTTTGTTATACTACATCACCTGACTTCCTCCTCATAGAGGCAGCCTTGCAGGCTCACGATTACGTGGGTTTTACTAATTATAGTGCATTATTTCTCAAATGCGAACAGTATTAAACAATAATAATCATAACAGTGAATTGGTAAAGTTAACCCAGTATGGGTACATTTTTAACCCAGTGATTTCTTCATATTGGCTTTGTCATATTAGAAGGGATTTTAGAGATTTGAGGAGGTGGAAGTTTCCATTATGATGTGTTATAGAGAAAATCCAGAAAATATAAACACATTTCTGTGACAGATTCTTTTTTAAATGACTACCTTAAATCACCTGGTGACCCCTCAGAATTATTGTGGGACCCCTTGAGGGATCCCAACCCAAGCTATAATATCATATAACACTCTCATGGGCTATTATGTGCACAATCAGTACTTTGACTTTTGATGGTATAAATACATTTTGTTGATGATGTAACATTTTTAATGCAGGGATTGTACTCATAGCGAGGTAGTATTTTTGCATTGTAGTGTCACTACTTGGACAAAACAAACAAACACACACACACATACACACACACACACACACACACACACACACACACACACACACACACACACACACGTAACAGGACTCAGATGGCTCTCCTGTAATGCACCAATCCCTGAGATCATCTCTCAGTGCCGCCATCCATGCTGTTCAGCTGTCAGACCAGGCAGGGTCACGCCTCCTTGCTCTTAATGAGGCAAAACTGCTGTAATTACGCTCACAATCCCCCACTGAGCGCCTTCCTTTCACCATCAGGTGGACATCTTCCGCTGTCTCGCTGTCTCGCATTGAGATAACCCCACCCTCAAAAATAAAACCCCTCACTTAAAAGCAGGCGTGATGACAGCAGCATCACACCCATCTGCATGCACTCTGACCTGCACCCCACTCACCTCTGGAATAGTGGTGGAAGAGGTATTCCAATCCTTTTTTGTAAAGGGGCATTTAACTGATTTTACAAGTCCTAATACTACTCAGCCTCAGCCTGTCTTCTTGGTTTTGTTTTGTTTGTGGAGTAGGAGGAGATCATTCTGTTGCCCCTGGTTCCAGAAATATAAGTCCCATTAAAGTTTTCCCATAGACATTGTTATGAGAATCACTGTTAGAGAACTTCTACAGTATGAAACTCTCAAAAATATCTGGTTCTTTGTTAAAAACACAAATAAGGTACAAAGGAAGAAGATAACTATGCCGCAGGAAGTATCTGATCACAGAGCTTTAAATTCTGTCACATTGTCATAATGTAAACCTATGTTCGTTACATTATCTGGTAAAGTTTAATGAAGGAAGCCACTGACTTGCATTATGGGTAATCTAGGATCCAGTGTTCATGGAGTTATACTGAGGACTAGAGTCTGGATATCTCGGCTTAGTTTTTTTTATCTGTCTCTTGTAAGTCCCCCATCTTTATGGAAGTGAAATACTAAATTGCTGGAGTGCCCCTTTAAGTAGAAGTAGTAATACAACAGTATAATAAAGATACTGTTATTATACTATAATATACTATACTGTTATTGTATTTTTATTACACTGCATTCAGAATCTACTTAAAGTATTAAAAGTAAAATTACTTAAAGACCTGTTTGAGAGTTTTACATTATAATGTATTATAGATATATTTCTGGATTATTATGCAAATCCTGATCATCATCAAAATGAGTTTTTGTTGTACATTGTATATTTTTTGTATTTGTTTCATGCATTTTAGTTCAGAAGTTGATTTGAAACCAATGGATCATATTATATAAATTCATAATTTGTTTTGATTGTAACATAATCTGCAAAGCAACTAGGCCTAGAAGTACAATATTTGCCCCTAAAATGTAGTGGAGTAGAAGTATAAAGTAACACAAAGTGTATTTATCAATACTTGAGTAAATGTACTTTAAGTTAAGTTAATTTCGACCACTGACCACACTCAAAGTTTTTTCCTCGGGTATTTACACTGCTAACAAAAAGGATGTCTGCCGATCTATAGCTTTAAAGAGAAAATACTGTAAACAGACCAAATCCCTCTCAGAGGAGATGGAACAACCTAAACAGAGTTTAAGGGTTATACACAATCAACAGAGGGACAGACAGTGACGCAGTGCTGTTAGACTGAATAGGAGTATGAGAGACAGACAGTGATGGTGAATCAGTCTCAGTTAGAGTGACAAATTCCCCCTCCTCCTCAGCCTGGTGTTGATCTCAGAGAGCGATAAAGTCTCAGTACAACTTGATCAGTACTGCCTCCTGATGGCGGAGCTGAACCCTGCACCTCCTTTGTGTGACCCATTCTAAACCGGACGTGTCCAACACAAGACCACAACATCAGTAACATACCTCCTGCATGATTTGTGTGTCTCAGTTGTATATTTATATTGAAATATTTGCACACCTTGTAGATTAGGTTCACTCAAATCATCATTTTCCACTTACCACTAGTGATATCTAGTCATGCAAATCATTTTGCTTTTTTCTAATTAAAAGTGAATTGAATTAGTATTACTGTAATATCTATTATTTTTTAGCGCTTTTAGCACTAAAAAAAATAGACAAACCATAAGATGAATAAATCTACTCGAGACCAATGCACATGAGAAATAAAGAAGAATAGATTTTAAAAAAGATGTAACTATTTCACTTTCAGGTTACAAGGCATTTATGGAGCCATCTGATATTCATTCATACAGTTAAATAATATAACCCATTCATATGTTCAGTAAGTCTCTAAATGTGATGATTAAGTGTCATGTATTCTGGTTCTGCAGGCCAAACAAGAAAATTGGAAAAATGTAACTCTAAAAATGTTTCTTTTCTTCTTCTTTCGTTAATTGTATTTGATTGCAATCTGATTGTTAAAAATGTACTGTATGTAGGCCTATCTTTTAAAAGAACCTATATGGTGACAGACATAAATTTAAAGGCTTTCATTTAATCGTTAACTGGCCATATTGGTGTCCCAAACCTTTACAGGACTCCATCATAGCCAAGTTTATTTTCAGAAAGGAATAATAGTCGTATTGGTAATTCTTAATTAAGATGAAAGAAAGTCTTAAATGACTTCTGGAAATCCCATAAGAACTAAACACTTTTCTTATAAAAGAGATAGAAGTCTTATAAGATTTTTTTTTTTAATCTATAGGAAGCCTAAAGGATTTTATTGGAAAAGATGAAAAACCTATACAACCTTTTGACTGGAGACGTATGTTGTTTCTTGTTCTTTTTTTGTGTGATTTGGGTGAACTCACCCTTTTACACCAACATGACAGTGGTATGTTCTCTTCATACACGGATGTTCAATGTGTGATGAGATGTAGCTGTGTCAAAGAGAGAGAGAGCATGCTGACTGCATATTTGTCATCTATTATATCAACTGTCTCTTTGTCTGCTCAGTCAGCCCTAATACCGACCAGCCAGAAGTTGCATTGAGTCCGACATGGTGAGGGGCTTCCGCGCGACGTGAACACACACTGACAGCCTTATGGGACCATGAGGCATGAAGGCAGAGAGCTGTGGGTCAGGGCCCGGGGTGGCTGAAGGCCATCGGGACAGCACAGCCAAGAGGCAAGCCAGGAGACAACAGAATGGGCACAGTCACCATGGAAACACAAGCGGCCCAGGCAAATCATGGCAACTGGTAACTAAGTAACAGGAAACGACGGGCCATACAGGGCAATGAGTCTGGTTAATCATGAAGAGAAAGGGGGGGAGGGAGGGACAATGAAAGAGAGATAAGGGCCATAGTTCTGGCTCACTGCAGACCCCTCTCCTCCAAAGTGTGCGAGCTCATTCCCTCTCCACGTGAACTCCACTGACACTGAATTAGTGTCAGTGTGAGCTGGAGATGCAGCCTCCACCCTTCTCTCAGCATCATTTTCTTTGTCAATCCATGAGGGGGTGTAAATGTGCATACACTAAGGAGAGGAGCTGGAAAGCAGCCAATAAACTGAGCTGTTGTGCGTACATGCGTGCGTGCTGATTTTAAAGTTGCTATGATCACTATTTTTAGAATAAGAAGAATAAGAGTTTTTATATCACTCTCCTTGCTCTCATAGCGTAATTTTCAGCGGCAATAAGCAGTAGTATCAGTTAGAGACTAGCTGGTGAACATAGTGGAACATTTAGCAGGTAAAGGGCCAGATAGTTCCCTCAGGAGTTGGTGGAGACCAAAAACAAAGCTAAAAGAGACGGGAATATTGGACAGATACGGCTGCCCCTTTGTATCTGTCTTCTACATTTAGTGGACAAAATTGAGCATCCTTATAGCATTTTGGTCAAATCTGACATATTTATGGAAAAATGCAAGTAGCCAAATTGATTTGAACCTAGAATATACTGTAATTTCAGTGTCTTTATGAAACAGACTGATTCTGTTTCAGTTAGTTAGGTTCATTTATGTAAGACAGGCTTTTCACAAAAACAGAAACCTTTATGAAACAGTCCTCTGAGGGTTGACAAAAACTAACAATAAGAACACTAACAATGCAGTTGGGATTTGAACCCACAACCTTCAGACTATAAAGCTTATTCCGTACCAGCTGAGTTGTCCAGACTCTGTGAGGTGAATTGGACTAAACTGAACAAGTTTCCCACATAGAATAATAACATTTTGTTATACATTTTGTTTGTTTGTGTGAATCTGTTTCAGTCTGATACTGTGTTTTGGTGGCGGAGATGGTCCAGTGGTCCCCCCGAGGGAGGTGGAGATGTGGGTTCAAAGCCCAACTGAGGCATGTTACACGGATTTGGTGTGTGTGTGTGTATGTCTGTGTTTTTGTGTGAGGTATGAATATTACATTTGTCTGATTTTTTTTTTACCTTTGTCAGGAAAGTTGTTTACTGTCCTGTTTTCATTAAACTTGTGAAACTGGGTTAGTGGGTGTGTACGTGCGTGTGTGTGTGTGTGTGTGTGTGTGCGTGCGTGCATGCATGCGTGCATGTGTGTGTGTGCTAACCCTTTTTGTCTTTTTTATCAGCAGTGGTTTAGTCTGAAAGTTGTTGAACTGACTATTCTGTTTATAGAAGAGGTAATTATTACCAACCCATCACCTTCATGCAGTAAACCTGCCTTAATAAGGATTTTAATGAATAATCTGCACACTAAAGAAGGATATAAGCTACTACAATTTGAGTACAGTTTCAATCATTTTCTGCATTTTGAGAGCTAATTATCTGGATATTATTTGTGAATTGTAGATGTGCTGGACAATAAATAAAACAACAAAAACAGCTTCAAATGAAATGTGATAAATACATTGAAGTAGAAGTTAATGATAGAACCTACCTCAGTATTTTATAACCAGACGATTCCTACACAACTATCATAGAGAAGTTGCATGACTGTCAGCCCAACACGTCTTGAACACATTCTCTGCGGTCTAATGGGCTTGAGGGGCCCAGAGGAAGCCTGTTACCTCTACACAAAGGCAGATTGTATTTGTGACCCCGGTGACCTAACCACTGCTCATAACTAAAGCTTTATCTCTGACACAACATCTGCTTATTAAACCGGCAGGCATGAACAAGTTAAGTGGCAACAAATTGCGCTATTCAAGCCAAGTCAAGTCCAAGTCGCCAGAAAGCCCAATCTTATCATCAGCAGATCCAAACATGGCCCTTTACCTGATCTGTTGCTACTGGATCACCCACTCCCTCTCACATGCTTCAGCTCTTTCGGTGCCACCTGTGTTTGTGGCCTCAATCATATATGGCCTCAACAGCTGTAATGGGCTCAAAAACTCCCTGCTGCTAAACCCTCTACAGCTCTTATTCTACTCTCCCTATTGGTGGTGACATGCTTGTAGTAGCCCCCTGCTGCTGCACTGACATCCCCTTTGCCACGGCTATGTGACACATCTGATTGCACCTGTCAGGCTCTATCTTTTAAGCCTTATCCCCTAAATGCTCCCGCTGACCTGTTTTCTTTCTCTTTCCAGACTTTTCGTCCTTGTTTTCAGACCACTTGTTAGTCCTCCTTCTCTGTCACATGACACTCCAAAGTGATTTTGTTAAGACCTATTTAGCTTTTAGAGCCTTACATGTTAATATATTAAATGACTTAAACTGTAATAATTATTGACTGCATTTAATAGTTTGTGCTTTCTGCTAGTATTGTTTTTTTATTCGCAAAAAGAGCAAGAGTTTGCATGTCACTGTTCTCAGAGAACATACCTTCACAATACAACTGCTGACATGTCATTTAAACTCTTGAATTAAATGAAGTTAAAGCATTAGGCCGGCTTTCTTACAGTCAACAAATCCCACCGCCAAAACCAACAATGTGTCAGTTTTCTCAGTGACTTTGATTTCTTTCCAGACGGAGCAAGTAGCTGTTTAATAAACCAATAAGTTAACAACAGAGACACAAAGTTAGAGACTAGCTGGTGAACATAGTGGAGAATTTAGCCGCTAAAGAGACAGATAGTTCTCTCAGGAATTGGTAGAAACCCCCAAATAAGCTAAAAAAGTGTGGGAAATTGAACAGCAGCTAATTCACAAAAGTGTCAGCTAAATAGCCTCATCGTCCTCCATGTTTCCTTCCTCTTTTCAGACTTTTCTTCCTCGCAGTCACTTCTTGCACACTGGGGGCCAGGCCAATAATTAGCAAGTGAATTATAACTTCAGATATTCAAATTAAATCAAATGGCTTATGAAAAAGAAAGTGCTTTGTTGTTTTAAGTTTGGGGTGATATGTTTCCTACACAGAGTTAATCATTTACAGAACTGTCTCAATGAGTAATTTAATCGTCTAGCATCCTAGAGTTTACAATCCCAAACTATTGCCATGATGAGATTAACTGAATATTTGCAACAGAGGATTGGCTCTTGCCATTTATCCCATTTAAACAAATGCCTTCTTTACACATTAGACTTTGTTACACCAGTCATTCCAGCTTTTGACAAGTGGAATTTACAGTGGGTTTCTTTCCTCCTTTTGTAAGCATGGTTACAATTGAGACTCCTCAATTCCTTTGTCTGACCTCCTTACCCAACACATGACGTATAAAAGAAAACTGCAAATTATTGATCTCTGTTTTAACACACCTATATTCACACATTCTTCACCATTACACATTCACTGATCGTTGGACACATGAAGAAAAGTGAACATTTTGATTACCCTGTCCTTTGGGAGGATGGGCTGGTGGAGGGGTGGCTGGACAAACAAAGCCTTACCCTGACCCCCGTGACCCCCCTGTAGGCTACCACCAGAGTGGATCTACACTCACTCCAGATGGTGTCACAGAGGCTCAGAGTTATCTTCATAATGACATCCTAAAAGGCATTCAGCGACAATTTGTTGTTTTAGTATTAAAGAAATATTTCACACTGTAAAAGAATTTTCACATCAAGGGTTGTACACCTCAGTATTACTCCATAAATAAATGCTGTGACACCATGAACATCAACTCCCCCCATGGACGCACAGCCATCAGGGTTCAGCCTTTGTGCTTGTATTTCTGACCATTCACTTACATTTATTGCTGAGCTTGAACATAAATTCAGACACATACATTAACCCCTGGACCTCCTCAGGGACTCTCAGAACCATCCTCTCTATAGCACACATGTGACAGAAAAAAGGCTGGAAGTTCAGACAATGTTACTTGGATCATTAATGGTTAACATTATACTTAGGCTAAGCTATGTTTTTGATTTACTGTATATATGAACACCTCATGCCACAAGACTTTGTCACACCTGGCCAGTCACCTTTTCTCAGTGTGCTATAACCTGTAAATTGTACTATAAAATGTTTATGTCTAATACAGAACTGAAAAAGTAAAAACTTTCTATTATTATGCTTGTAGTTTTGCAGTGAGCAAAATACACTAACAACAGCAGTTTTGTGGGTTTTACTGAAAGTAATTGTAAAACTATTATTATAGGACCAAAATGAGGATTAAAAATCAGAAAAAATAAATACCATCCAAAAGAATTAGACCAAAGGATTTATAGTACAGTAACAACACAAATGTCAGAAGAAACACAGTAGGGCCTATCATCAGTGCAAGACAATATGAACATGTGTTTGGTCACAGATCTGACAAAATGGAGAATGTAACAATGTCAATTAAACTGTTGTTAAATTAAAGCAATGTTAAGTAAGATTCCAAACCCATAGGGAGCTCAAAGGAAAGTGTGAGCTGTGTAGGGAAGAACAGACCAATGGGTTATCACATTGCAGAATGTTTACAAGCACGATTACCCATCAGTCACTGATCTTCCCTAAAAATTATACTGTAAATCTTGTAAAATAAGTTATGTTAACACCTTGGAAGTTGCTGCTGTGGAAATTCTACACTACTGAAATAATATAGCCTTTTGAAACAAAAATGGATACCATTACAAAACATATTCTATTGAAATTTATGTAACTTGTGAATTTATGTTGATTTGATTAATTTTCAAGATGTAGTGTTATTCCAGTGAGGCTGACTAATGGGTCATCTATCTTGGTCCACTCCTGGTGAAGTGATGAACGATTGATCAGTTCTTACCTACACAGTTCACAGTTATCTCTGAAATAAGCATGTTTGCTCCCAACAGTTTGGAATCTTACTTGACCAGGCTGAATACCCTGTGCAGTCCACTTTGCAGGGAACTACTGTGTGATCGGAACACACCCTGTAACTGCTATTGAACTCTGCCAGTAGTGGTTGCTACAACCAAGATAATGTTCAACCTAAACCAACTGCTTTCAGCAGAATGGACTTGCACATTAGACTTACATCTTGTACATTCAGGTTCCTTCACATGTTACTCTATGTATTCATCCTGCAGACACACTGGCAACCCATTTTTTCACCATGAGTCATGAACTATTTATCTCAAGATTGTAACATGTTGTTGAGTTTACTGTATATTGTTAAGTTTCATCAGTCAATGAATGAATCAATCACTCCATTACACCACCAAACCATGACAGTTCGGCCCATTTACCCAGTGTTGTAAAGTCTGTAGGCCTATCTCATGCTAAGGAATCAAAACTCTATGTTGGCAACATTCTATTCATGCAACTAGCAAATATTGACTAGCAAGAATTACAAAAAGACACAAGTTGTCTGATTGGGGCTTTTTTAACAGAAATGGCAGCGCACCTCACATTTTGGTGTTCCAAGACACTCCTTCAGCGTGCTTTTGAGGAGGGTCTGGCAAAGCTAACAACTCTGTGCCAGTGTTTCGGTTTTAAATGTAGGGGAGAGCCGGGACAGTTGAAACACTTTTTAATTAAACGTAATTTACAAAGCGGTCGTATCACACTGAAAAGTGATATTTTGTCAGAAGCAACCTACACGTGTCATCTGTCAAATACAGTGGAATTTTCAGCTTTTGACAAAACCGTTCAGGAATTATCAAAGCAAAAGTGGGACGTACGTGATGTTTCATCTGTCCCTCCTGGACGGGACGAATGAAACAGCATGCGGGGACAAATTAAACATACAGTATAAGCCATATAAACATCCAACAACTTTAATATTTTACTGTATATCATGGATGGTACTTCCAAAAGCTGTTATTAGATAGGTTGTTGCAGGACTATGCATAGTGCGTCTTTGTGAATGTCTGTTAACAACTAATTGCCATTATTGAAATATCATGCACTGTGGATGATTGTGCTATTTTTATAGCTAGAATAGTAAGTGTTTTCCATTTATATCATGTTTCTATTGTGGAATATGTCGTTTAGGTTTTTACATGGGTTATACCACTGGATATCCAAAAAACGCCCCCCAACCCGTCAGTCTCCATAGGATAACATAGGAAAATTAGACCCCCCTACCTGGTGGGCCAAATATATGTTCATCTTTCTAAAACTGCTTTTCCATGTCTCACCTCCATAAATAATTGTATAAACACAGATATTTGTGCATTTACTTAAAATCCATGGAGTTCCAGCCAGTTGAAACAGCTGTTTCAACCGTCCCGACATATGACATTACAGCCTGTTTTGCTTCTCATGTAAACAAGCATGAAATATAAGCATGTAGTCAAACCTTTAAATGAAAAACCCTCGTTAATAATCGAAAAAATTTAACCGCTAATGACGTTTACTCTTGACCATCAAAACTCGTTTATCGGCTGTAACTCTGTGATAAAAGGAAATAACAGGAAGATATTTGGCTGATAGAAGGAGGTTAACATGCTCTATGTTCAGACCAAAGGAAGTCTGTCTATCACCATTGCACTCGGAGAAAACTGGAATGTTTCATCCGTCCCGCGTTTCAATTGTCCCGGCTCTAAATCCAAATACCAGGATAAATCAACACCCAATAATATACCCAGGTGAAAACTGTTCAAATTTAGTTTGAGTCACATTGACTGACATAATATCTTTAATAACAGAGTTCCTTTAAAAACTAAGTAACAAAATGCAGTTAGTAGGCTACGTAAATGAGGCCTACTACGCTGACAATAGGCCTCAGGGTAATTTTGTTTGACGGGCTTCAGTCGATCTTTCACAAAATGGCAACATAGACGCCATATTGGATGCGGGGTAGCTGTTTTATCAATCTTTTCTTTTGGCAGTTAGACAACGCTGTCAGTTTTATCAACCGTTAAAGTTTCACCGTGATAAACTCGCTTTGTGCTACGTTCAGTGCTGCAACACAGGCCACCTGTTGGTCTGATAGAGCGCCATTAAGCTACATTGTTTCAACGGAACACAAAGTACGGTAGATAAGCCACAGGATTCAGGAAACAGGCCTGACAAACAAACGACAACAGTCGTTGCGACACAGTGTGACATGATTGCGTGTTTATAAAAACGTTATCTTTTAATTGGTTTACGATAGCAGCAAGCTAATACCAACTTTCCTTTATTATTCACTTTTCAAATTTTAGCTACCATATCACCCATTGAAGTAGCTAACGTTTGCTAGTGTAGCTAACGGAAACAAACCACTCGCCGACAAACCAAATATCAACGATTTTTAGCTTAACGTTATAACAAGACATTCGTGTGGATAACGTTATAGCTAGCTAGTAATACGTTTGTAACGCTGTCCCTTGATGAAAAAGATCTCTACTCCTTCATTATGTTTATCTCTAATTTTATATCACGATAATAGCTACCCAACGATAATATATTTATTTTAGAGGTATATCTAGCTAATTCAATATTTCTCGGTGATAGCATGCACTGGAAGGTCCGGACACAAGAGCTAGCGTTAAATTAACTTCAGTATATTTGCCAACAAACTGGAAATCGTAAATGGCTGCTTTGCCTGCCGTGCGGGCTAGCATTATTAATTCGTTATCGATCAACTTGTGCTAATGTTGAGGGGGTGCGGCAATGTTAAACTATACAGTTAATCATTTTTAAGATAATTGAGTTCGTTTTTTCTGCAGCAATTTTGTTTACTTGCAATGCGGCAATAACAATATATTTTACTAATAATTAAGCCGCCTGTGCTCATTTTGGGGCGGTGTCTTGCTAACTCGGTTAATTTAGCAGTCCTAGCTACTATACGGGACAGCCTCCAACATCGGTCGTCCAATGGATCATTACGCAGACGTCACAAGGGCCGGTCTGCCTATCGAAAAATGTGCTTCAGGAGGAAGCGAAGAGTCAGGAGGAGCATCTGTCTATAAGGGAGCCGGCGAGGTAAGTTCCCCGCGACCTGTCTGTTACAACATTATACACAAAACCAGCCGTTTATAATCTGTTGACACCCTTTTCTATTGAGGTGGTTTACGGATAATTCGCACAGGGTAATGTTGCCTTTTTATCGTCCTGGTTCAACCATCTGCCGGCTCACAACACAAAGACCTGCTCATACAGACCCACCGCGATAACAGCAGATTGGATCGTGAGCCGGTGGAGATTTTGAGTTAAAATAATGAATGCAATTGACATCAATTTGTTTGTTTATACCTGTTTCTGTAATAACGATTGTATTCGCTGATAATCAGCTGTAATTACATTCTCTTCGACGGCCGTTTGGATGTTGAAATCATAGACATTTAGCTATTGCTTCAACGTAACATTAAACCATAAAGATCGCTCCCCTCATGTGAAACCAGGCTGTAACGTTAGCACAATGCATGTACGGTTATGATATGTTAAAGACAAACCCTGACTAAAACAATGGACATGTTGCTCGGCGTGCTAGTAACTGATCAACTCGTGGTGCATATTTGTTTTTTTCCCTGCAAGTAAAGTAACACCGATCTGATGTTTAAAGCTCAGATTTCCTTGTCAGCGAAAGTTGTGAACTGGGGGACGTTCGCGGCAAAAAAAAGAACAACGCGAGATTTCATTAACGCTTTCTATACATTAGGGAGGAAGGGGAGGAGAGACAGCAGCAGCGTGTCTCAAGTGTCCTGTAGCACTCAGCTACAGCTCAGCTTTGTGTTTTAATGTGCACATGTCAAGAAATCAGTCATATATAACCCAAAGATGCAAATGTGAAGATTATTTGACATAAAAATTATTTGTCTTTATCCTCGACAGTCAGACAATAGGGGATTACAACCCATTCACTGGCCCAGTCTGACCCCCCACCCCCCACCCCTGGAAGTCAGCCATGGAGAGCTCTGGCAATACTGACAGCCATGTTTTTTTTATAATACATGAATATAATATTACAAATTACAACATTAACAGTCAATTATGTAATGATAAATAATCTAAAAATCACTTTATACATTTATATGTGATCTTCCCACTTTCTTTTGCAACTTCTGCACAGCAATTACCCTTGGGATAATAAAGCTTTATCTTACCTCACTTTGGAGTTACGTGTGGTTGTTTAAAGTAAAACCAAGCACAGAGCCTTGTGATTTAATAGTAATTTGAATCAAATTGCCAATGCTGCACTTAGTGGACGATCTGCTCAGTCAAAATGTTCTGATTTTATGTTTGGCGTGTAGATGGAAATATGAAATAATTGTTCATCATTAATTTAAGTTTTCTTTCCTAGAGAGTTGCAAGATGGCAGGTGCAGTGATTGTGCCTCCAGACTACATCCAAGATAAAAGCAGCCGCCTTTATGTGGTGGCCTGGGTCAACAACCTGCTGAAGACAAAATTCACAGATGTGGGGCAGCTGGGTTCAGGTGATTCATCAATATGAGCAGATATAATGCAGTGCAATAGTACAGTGGTACTTTTGTAACTTGTAACTTACTTTTATTAACATCTAACTAATTACTATATTTGGACTTTGGTTTCACATCTACATGTCTGATCATACTTTCAGATATCAACCTAAATTGGCTGTATTTTTACCTGGGTTTAAGTCCCTGGTAAGTAACCGCTAATTATCTGCTTAATCAAGTCAACTCAATTTTATCATGGCCCAATATCTAAAATTTGCCTCAGTGGTTTTTACAATCATTACAGCATATGGCACTCTCTGTCCTTTGTCCCTCGTACTGGGATAAGGAAAAACTCTCCCTCTAAAAAATTCTTTACATAGCGAAATAAAGAAGTAACCTAAGAGTGTGTACAGATTGACTGCTGCTGCTTCACATTTAAGTTTTGCACTGGCAAACCAGCAGGAGGCTTTGGCGGTGTGAAGCCGCCAGAGGAAATACAATGGTTTTGTCTCTAAATTACAGTGAGAGAGTCAGTGGGGCATCAGTATTATATATTGCAGGAAAGAACAGCCACGGTGAGCTGCTAGACAAGGAGAAATGTCTGCACCACACCAGCACGGCTTGAATGGTCATGATTGCACACAGCTCAGCATGCTGTAATATCTTCACTGCTACTGAAAAACAGCAGAAATTAAGAGTGATCAAGCCTCCATTTGCAAAAACAACACTTGTTGAACTGTCTTTTTTTCTATATGACCCTACAGGTGCATGTCACTGCCAGATCATGGGCTTGGTTATTCCTGGCTCCGTTGATATGACCAAGGTGAAGTTTAATGCGAAAGGTGAGGACGACTGTAAGCACAATTTCCATCTCCTCCATGAGGCCTTCAGGGAGAGCGGTGTCACAAAGGTATGTGCCTTTTTTGAGTAGAGTAACATTACAATTTCTGTAGAGGGGCTGGTAAGCAGATTTTTGCACCTTTGGACAAAGGGAGGTTATCTGCTTCCTCCTATTTGTAATCTTTATGCTTAGCTAAGATAGCCACATGCTCTCTCTACTACTATATCTTGTGGAGAGATATCAGAGTGGACATTCTAAACTAAATTTTGACAAGAAGACGTGTTGTTTTGTTTCCCCCTGATGTTCAATATGTAAGTTTTATCTTGTCATGTCTTATTTGTCTTGCTTTTAGACTATTCCAGTTGAGGAGATTATAAAAGGGGATTCTCAAAGCAATTTTGAGACCCTGAAGTGGTTCAAAGCTTTCTACATGGCAAATACAAAAAGAGAAGACTACAACCCTGTGAAAGCTCGGGACGGTCAGGATATCAGCCCTATTGTGGTACCTCCCCAATTGGATACAGGTAACTTAAGTTTTTCTTTCACTGTAATTATAAAATAAGGCAGTTCATTGTGTTGTTCTTCACATTTGCAGTAATTGTGTTAATAGTAACAGTGTTTTCTCTCACTTTGTCAGGGATATCTAAATTGGAATCAGACATGGAGGAGAAGGGCACTGTAGTGAGTAAATTTCCTTTCACTGAGAAGTGGAAAGGAATTCATGAATGGGCTGACCAGAGTACTCTTGGAGAGCAATATACCTTCTGCCGCTCTTGTGACAGAAACCTGAAGACATTTTCGAAAGGCCTTATCGAACTCAAGCGACATGCGGAAACAAACAAACACAAGAAAAGGGCTAAAATTTACAGGAGCCAACACACTGAGCAGCTGCCCTGTAGCGATGCAGCTATTCAGTTTATTCACAAACACTGCAACACTGGCTCTGCTAGAGGGAAACATGTGTCTAGACATTTTGCACGCAATAAACTGGGGCTGCAGTACCCCAAAGACATCACATCTGTTTGCCAACACACTCCTTACTGTGTATACATTTATGGAGGGGTAGCCCTGGGAAAGGATGCCACTGTCTCTGTGGTCCTTGTTGGGTTTTTTGATGTCAAAGCCTCCAGGCACTGCATCCGATTTCTGGACGCTCTTGCAGGGGATCAAACACCAGCAGCGGTGGTGGAGACCTTGAAGAAATTTGGGTTACACACCGATAATCTTGCTGCTGTTTATGCTGATGGTAAAGGTGCGGCCTCAGAGCAGATCTACACACAGCTCAGGGAACTCAACCCAAACATAGTAGCCTTAGGTGGTCTTTACGTCGTCGCCGATGCTGCTTGTCATGCTGGGGTTAATAAGCTCTCCAATCAAGCTCAAGAGTTGATTGTTGATATTCATGCCCACTACTCTTCCTGCTCTGCCAAGAAAGACGGGCTCATGGCTCTCTTTGGCTCAGATATCAGTGCAGACAGTCCATCATTTCATCTCAACACCAGCTGCCTTAAGTTCTGCCCTCTTGTCACAAAAATCTTGGAAATATGGACAGATCTCATAATATACTTTAAGTCTTGCGACAAGCATGATGACAAAGCCAAGTCAATCTGCTCCCAGCTGCACGATCCCAAAGTCAGGGCAACATTTATGTTCCTGGAGCACGCCCTCAAGCCTCTGCACAGTTTCCAAAGGCGTCTGCAGACACTACAGGGAGCTGCCCCAGCGAATATGCTGCTCATCCTCGAAGGAGCCAGTAGCCTGCTATGCACCTACACCTCCTACTTCCTTCACCCTGAAGCTGCTGTTCGCTTTCTCAAAGAACACAATACCCAAATCCTAAAAGACAAGAAATTCCTCCTGCCGAGCCCTGAACTGGGCGGGAAAGCTGTGGAAGACTTCCTGAATGGGTCTGAGGCTACAGAAGCACTGCCACAGTTCATAGAGCAGGTGTTGTCTTTCTATGTCACACTTGCAGGTTGCATTGCACAGGAGCTGCCTCTTCATGACAACGTGCTAAGGAGCATAGCTCAGCTGCTGAACCCCCAGAACAGGCTGAAGGTGACTGGGGAAGAGGTTGGGGAGCTTGGGACCAAGCTGCACATCTGCAGCTCCCCTGAGGAGGTCAACCAACTCACAAAGGAATTCCTTGAGTATCAGCAGGCTGATGAGGGAGAGAAGGACAACTCAGCAGTGGTTTTACTAGAGAAACACTGGGCCAGTGCACTAAACAACACCAAGCCGACTTCACTCTTCAGAAAGCTTGTTTTGACCCTGTTGTCTCTCCCCTGCCCTCCACTCGAAGCCCAGCAGGTTTTTACTCAGGTATGTAAACCGAGGAGCTGTATCATCATCTTTTGTCTGTGTTTAGTTTTTGCGTGTTTAATTTATTTTGTGCACTTGCTGTATTTCCTGTCTCAGGCCCTGGAGAATGAAGATGCTGCACTTTCCTCTGAGAGTGAAGCCCTAACAGAAAGCGATTTTGATGTCACGTCTGACAGCATCCTCTCTGACAGCACCTTGGTTCAAACTGAAGGTAAATTAAAACCACAGGAGGTAGAATAAAAGAAAAAGAAAATGCCAGAATTTGAAGTAGAGTGAGACCTCTTCCTGCAGCTCTCCCTCTCCCGTCTCTGTTTCTCATTTCATCCAGATGGCATTATGTTATAAAGCGCCTATTCTATGGGATTTTTTTTTGTAAAGCCCTTTGTTATGAGGAGGCTCTAGTTAGCTCTAAACATTAACTAGAACTATCCGCAGCCATAAACTATGGTTAGCAGAATGCTAAGCTACCGGCTCATCTACTGTGTTTACGTTTCCTCTCACACCACCACTGACGTGCCCTTTTTTGGATGGCAGCAGTAGGCGATGCCGCGGCTTCGGCCTCTGGTCTGAGCCTTTGGCTACAGTAAACAGAACAGCCAATAGTAAGTCTCTTTTTTTAATGACCTGTGATTGGCCAGATTCTCCCGACACGGCTATATTTACTAAAGCCTGAATAGAGAGCCAAGGAGGAGATGTCGAAGTCTAGTTTTTCATTAGACCACTGAAAGAGCATTCTGGAATTTCTGCCCAATGACGCCAACAATAAAGTGCCTACCACAACTTTAAGTTTGCAAGAATTTGCATTGGATCCCACATATTATTTACACATCTTATTTTACAGAACTGAATGGCCTTAATGTGACAGTGAAGCCATGTGAAGTCCGCCTAACGAAGATACATCGTAAGTAAAACAATTTTTTACTACTTTTTGTCACCATGTCTTTATAAAAGTGTAACTTTTATCTTGTAGATGCATTTTGTAAAATGAAGAGAATCTTACTGGAGCTTAGGAAAAATAAAATTAAAAGTCTCATATTTTTTGTCAGCATCAGAGTCAGGATCTCCTCATCTTCTAGATTTACAGTCACAGATACAGTTATCATATCCCTGATGATATCACTAAAACTTCAATCATTTCTGTTTCCTTCCTTCCATCCAAAGAACATGTCAGTACTCCTGGAGAGAATGGTGCCCTGTGGAAAGAGGTAAACATTTTTTCATAAAAGAAATACGGCTAAAAAAAAAAGCAGATTTTTTTAATGACAAATAGGACTCGGTTGTGCTGAATTTAAATGCAACTGTAATGTAAAAAACTATAATTATTTGACCATAAATACTGTCAGCTATACAAGAAAAACTACGCTGAAACCAGAACAACAGAGAAAAAAATAAATGTTTGTTGCATCATATTTGGCTCTTACAGTCTTTTCCATTTACTTTCGCTTTTTTCTTTATGGCCACCATAATCACTGGTATGATGAGTTGCAGTTTGCCCCTATATGAAGGTGTGTGTGTGTGTATATTTTGGTGTACATTTGCACGTGCATGATATTTGAGTGTGTAATGAGAGTGTGTTGTCTCTCAGATGACCAGTAGGGGATGTTATGGCTGGGAGAGCAGCTTGCGCCAGAAGCCACAGGCCCGTACAGTGTTTCAGGCTGGTGCTAGCACCTGGTCCAACCCCGTAGATGTTGATAATGGTCTGAAGTCCAAAGATGAGGTGGTAGGTATACTATAGGTTTACTATAAGTATACTACCAGAATACCACAGGGCCATGACTCTGGCCTTTGAAAGAAGTAGTCAATGGTTTACGCTACACCATGTCAGCATCCTGCACAACGACAAACATGAACATCTGATTGCATGATTACAACCAGGGTTGGAGCATGATAGCATTTGATGAAATCTGAATCCTTTTGAATGAGGCTAGAGATCTAAAAAAAACAACACATGGAGCCTATAAATGAACTTCGATTGAATTATTGTCACATTGTGTTCCATTTGACATAAAATTAACATCTGTCCTGTGAGACGACACCTCCCGAGTGGATTTCCCTTTTGACTGAGCTTAACAAATGAAAAAATGTAAACTGCAACCTGCTATCAGAATTCCCACCTCCAACGCACCTTCATTCCAGCTTCATTATTTGCTTTGTCCTCATTTCGCCAAGTTAACTAATGAGGCACTAAGTGGGATAACACATCTGCCTAATTATTGTTCTTGGTCCCATGTTTGACTTCAATTTAGATAATTTAGTTTGAAACCACATTGGAAAAGACGTTTTCTTGGCTTTTTTATTCCCCAGTTTAATAAGTCAATATATTTCAGTATATTTTACTGCTTTGAACAAATCGGATGGTCATATCTTAATGATGAAGGGCCCAATTGCTTCTTGTTTTTAACAAATTCTTTCTTCCTAGTTGCCTAAAATTAAATATCAAAAACAAATGTGTAATTGATTGGTCATGAATGTATGTTACTGTCAAATCAAATGCAGTTATTAACGACTTTGATTTTTTAATACACAGATATTCACCTAAACTACTTTTCATCTTTGACTTAAAAGTTTACGTGCTTATTAAATGTGTTTGACTCGCAGGCAGAAGAGACATCACCATTCAGTAAACCGACACCAAGAGCACGGCGGAGACATGCCTACCAGGTAAAAGCCCACAATACAGTTGTTATCAAAGTCTAGTGATCAGACATCATGTGATTATCTTCTTTTAGATATAAAAAGGTAGTTTTGAATTATGATCTTTTCTTGTTCTTTTATGACGTCTGCAGGATGGAAAAGGGTTTCTGACAGGGGAGCTGGTGTGGGGGAAAGTGAAGGGCTTTTCCTGGTGGCCTGGGATGGTGATGCCTTGGAAAACCAAGTTATCTCCTCCGGGAATGCGGAAGGTGGAGTGGTTCGGAGACGGGATGTTCTCAGAGGTTAGAAGTTCTCTAAATGTGCTTGAGCTGCAGAAACACTTCACATCTGTTGAATTGGATTTTTCATCACCATGGCTTTCTGTTGCAGATCTATACGGAGGGTCTGCTGCCGTTCAGTTCCTTCACTAAGTGCTTCTGCAAAAATTCTTTTGCCAGCTTGCCAACCTACAAGGAAGCCATCTTTCAGATCATCGAGGTAAAAAGCAAAACTGTCAACAACATCAAAACCCCCATGTACCCCTATCCTGTTTCTTAATGTCTGTTGTCTTTCATATGCAGCTTCTCTTACGCATCCTCTTGGCAACCTTTGTGTTGCTAGGCGCTGTTGTTAGTGTTCTTGGTGACGTCAGTCTAAACAATAACAAACAGCAAACAAAGTTTAGGTCAATTTAAAGCACTAGTACAGTGCACGTTGAAAATGGGCCTGTTTGGAATGGGCCGAGTGCCCGGCCTGTGCTATTGCTGCTTGTAGAATTCTTCCAAACCAAGTTGTACCTCAAATGACTTACAGAAGGAGTCTAGGAATTTGGTCAAGAATATTGTGATAATTTATTTTCTCTATATTGCCCAGCCCTAGTAGGCGTGGGTATGTGTGTGCGCGCAGAGAAAGAGAGGGGACAAGAACCTTTTATTGTTGTCTTTTTCCTCAGCAATATTGCATGTTGATTTCACCATAGTCAGCGTTTAATGGCGGAGGTGTTGTCTTGTATCATAACATGTCAACACTCTGCGGCGTGCTGCACCAGCAGCTTATTTTGCAGCCGTCTAGTTTTATTCTTAATATCCAATATCCAAATTACATACATACACACACACAGAGGCGTCCCACTTTATTAGATAGATAGAGGAAGAAGTCAGTTCTCATCCCATCAATACTGACATATAGTGGTCCTTTGTACCATTTTTCTATATAATTGTAGTGAAAAGGCCCAGATTCACTCATTCACAAATCTTCTTCTGTCTGTAATGCGATCTTATCAGAAGAATGCGTTAACTCATTGCCAGGAAATGTTAATTTAATGTAATCTTCAGCTGGCAGGTGAGCGATGTGGGAAGTCTTTTGCTGAAGCGGAAGGAAATAAAGAAAGAGAGCTGAAGCTGATGCTGGAATGGGCTTCTGAAGGATTTCTACCTACAGGACCTGAAGGATTCGTACCTCCTGGTAGGAGCACATTTATACATATCTACTTATTTATTAATTACTAGATTTAAAGAAATGCTTGTTGTATGTTAGGAATTTCTCTTGATTCCATCCTTCCTGGTCTTAAAGATGCTGCAGCACATCATGATTCTTCTGACTCGGCCATGTCTGACTGCCAGCCTCCAGCCAAAAGGAAATATGTTTTTAAAAACAAGCCAAATCCACCCGTAATAATAACCTACAACAGAGGTACGTATCATTTAATCCACTGACATGACATCAAACTCTCATGAAAATAAGAGTTACAGACTAGATTCAGTCGTAAGTTTTATATTATTATTATTATTTGTGATTTGTTTTAATATTTTACTTTACAGAATCAATAAGAGAAAAGGTCAAAGAGAAAGGCAAAACAATTGAAGGCAAGTTTTGTGAGAGCGCATTGAAGAAGTTTGTGATTTTAAACTTTTGATACAACCATGAAAGGCTTCATTTTAGAGTAACTGGTTGTTTTTTCAGATTTTTGTCTGTCTTGTGGATCAACTGAGATCGAAGTGCCGCACCCGTTGTTTGAAGGTGGTCTTTGTCTAAAATGCAAGGTAATCGACGGCCCATCTCTGTCTACTGCATGCGCTCTGCTTTCCTTCACCCCAGCCCAGTTTGGGAGTGTCTAACCTCCATCTGAAACACCGATGCCAGTAACAGACAACCATGTCACTGTTTCCAGGTCAACTTCACAGAGACGCTGTTTCGCTATGATGAAGATGGCTACCAGTCGTATTGTACCGTGTGCTGTGCCGGGTTAGAGGTGATTCTCTGTGGCAACGCCAGCTGCTGCAGGTAAACACCGCTCAGGTGTTGTATTGGTGTTTATTGTTAATCACTGTAACCTCTGTATTGCTTTCATATTTCAAACCATGACACACAAAACTAGATTAACATTTCATAACAAAAACATACAGCAGATATCTGAAACACTTGAAACACCCTCATAATGATGTTCTACTTTGATTTTTCATCACCATACAGTCCTATCTGAATAGCATCAAAGTACACCAAATTAGCTATTAGCAGTTCCTGTTTGCAATGTACAAATACAATGTACAGTCACTGGATTACTTTGATACTGCAGACAACTTTCATTCTCGGGCACATTTTGGAGTTATAAAAAGCTTTTTCGTATAATTTCTAAGTGGGTTATTGGACTTTTATTGGTGATGGATATCAGAAATAATAAGTCACTCTGAATATAAAGATAATATTAACAGTGTATTTCATCTGTGTGTTCAGATTTGACTGAGTTGTGACTCGGAGAAGGAGTACGATCTTTTGAACATGTAGCAGTTTATTGCGTGCAAAATGTCAAGACACTGTTTCAAATAAATTGTTAGTTTGGCAGTTGTCCTTAGCTGAAAATTGTCCTGGTGTGTTTTTGTCCACATCCTGTGGTATTTCAACTTTCTAAATGACTAAGAAATAGCTATGATGGTCAATTAAGGCTGGTTACTCTCTGTTACTTACATTCAGATGACTCATGTTAACAGCTCTACTTGTTTTTTATGTATATTTTTGGGTGTTTTCCCTCCCAGATGTTTTTGTAAGGACTGTCTGGAAATCCTGGTGGGACTGGGAACCTTTGACAAGCTGAAAGACGTCGACCCATGGAGATGCTTCATGTGCAAGCCGTCGCAGTGCGACGGAAACCTCAAACTCAGACCAGACTGGAGCGTCAAGGTTCAGGACTTCTTTGCCAACAACAGCGCCATGGCGTTTGTACGTACCACACTTTATTCTCTCAGGGCACATTTCTAGTTCACATGCTGGCTTGTTTGAGGTTACAGGTTAAAAAACATGTAATGGCTGCACCAACTAAAATATACATCCAGTTTATTAGGTGCACATATCCATTAAAGAAAACTTATCATATTCACTGTTTATTGACATTGTCTGAGAGGTGTTGATTCAGCTGGTCATTTTGGAGGATGTACTATACTTTGCGGTGCTGTTTAAATTTTTTTTTTTTTTTTTTTTTGGGGGGGGGGTCCACCATTAATGGACAGGTAGATGAGAAAGGGGGGGGAAGACATGCAGGAAATTGCCACAGGTCGGACTCAAACGCTGGACCTCTGCATCAAGGCATAAACCTCTAAGTCTATGTGCACGTGCTCTACCCACTGAACCAACCCAGCAATTGCTTAAAGGTTTTTAGTGTACTAAATAAAAGTAACAACTAATAAACTTTAGTTACAACATAAATGTGTCTCCTTCTGCGTGTATAAACCTGTAAAAGAGAATAAAAGAGGTTGTAAGTGCAAATAGAGGAAAGATAATGCCAGCAACATAATATTAGTTCAAGAACCAAATCAAAATGTATAAATATGTCTTCTGTTAATAATTTGGTGATTCCGCTACTATTTTATTCCTTACATTATACAGTCATTTATGCTTGTGGGTGCACTGTGAAGTTGTATGTGAGTGAATCCTCATTTTTGTTTTGTTAAAGTGAGTCATTGTTTTACTGTAGTAATGGTAGAAGTTAGCAGATTAAATATAGGCTCCTATCAGATGAAATGATGAATAGGGCTGCAACTAACATATCATATTGTGTATTTATTTTTTATAACAGGAGCCTCACAGAGTTTACCCCTCCATCACTGCTGATCTGCGCAGACCAATCAGGGTGCTCTCGCTTTTTGACGGCATTGCAACCGGTTGGTTCATCATTTTATCTTGTTTTTTAGACAAACTCATTCAGTCCCTGTGATTCTTTTGTCCATGCATGCTACTGAAGAGGAGCATTTTACAAGCCTCAGTTACACCTGAACAAAATTACAGTTTTAATGGGGAAACAGTAATGGAGTTTACACTGCTTAACGTATATTCTTCTAAACAGTAACATGTCTGTAACTAATGTGGCATCGTGGCAGGATACTTGGTGCTCAAAGACCTGGGCTTCAAGATTGAGCGCTACATTGCTTCAGAGATTTGTGAGGATTCGATCGCCGTGGGGATGATCAAGCACGAGGGACAGATCGAATATGTCAACGATGTTCGTACCATCACAAGGAAACATGTGAGTAAGAGCAAGCTGGAGTATATTTAGTGCTGTTGATTATCTGAGTGTGTCACACCAACCTGAAACTGAAAACAGATCCAAACTAACCTTTAAAAACACACCTTGAGGGTGTCTGACTAGCTCACCCGCCTGTCATTCCCCCTTTTTCACCACTTTCACATGTTCAGCTGTCCTATCCAAATAAAGGCCTAAAAATGCCCATAAAAACAATCTAAAATTTAAAAAAAAACACACCTTGAACGTACAGTTTGTGCAGTACGTGTCACACCAAAGGTGCTAAAAACAATATAAACATACAAACTTAAGTGCTGTAATTGTGTGTTGCAGCTGGCTGAATGGGGTCCATTTGATCTTCTGATTGGAGGCAGTCCATGTAACGACCTGTCCATGGTCAACCCACTTCGAAAAGGATTATTTGGTATGCAGCTTCCAAACTTCTGTTAAAGGCATTTTGGTACTTGTGCATTCTGAATAAGAAACAAGTTGTTACTGATAAAAATACTGGATAGAATAATGTTTGAGGATCCTCTACACACGTAAACCCCTGAATCGACCTGTTTATCGCTTTCTGTTTGTCCTGAAGAGGGCACTGGAAGGCTGTTTTTTGAGTTCTACCGCCTTCTGACCCTGTTGAAGCCTAAGGAGGATGACGACCGTCCGTTCTTCTGGTTGTTTGAGAACGTGGTTTTCATGAGCGCCCACGACAAGTCAGATATCTGCAGATTCCTTGAGGTGATCACATTTGATTACTTAGCCCGATGGCATGGAAACTGACCACATTATGGTTTATTACTCATCATTTGCGTTCTTCTTTTGTTTTCTCAGTGTAATCCAATTCTTATCGATGCAGTGAAAGTTAGTCCGGCTCACAGAGCGCGCTACTTCTGGGGAAACCTCCCTGGCATGAACAGGTACTGTACATACAAATATGCATTCATATTCTATTTCTTAATGCATATTGCACACTGAAAACAAAAATGTATTACTTGGAAAGATGTTTTCAGTTTCCATGCCTGTCTGCGTCTTCTCTTTAGACCTCTCGCTACAGCTCTAGATCACAAAGTGGCCCTCCAGGATTGTTTGGAAGTAGGACGCGTTGCAAAGGTAGAAGCATTTAGATTGGTGTGTGTAAGATAGAGTACACTAATGTCACTAATGCAAGCTACAGTAGCTAGTAAGCTCATAGTCTCAAATGTCAATTTTAGTGAAAACTTGTAGATTTTTAACCTTTTTACTTACTTGGTCCAGTTTGAAATGGGTATTAAATTGTCTTTTATGTGGTATTAAAGAGGTCTTAAAAAGTCTAAAATGTGTTTTGGTAAACCCTGCAGAAATTCTGAGGAAAGTTTGAAAAAACCCTCTCCCAAAAAATGAATCTTAAAATAGTTTGACACGCAGAATCTGATTTGTCGTCTCTTCCCGCAGTTTGACAAAGTCCGCACCATCACCACAAAGTCCAACTCTATTAGGCAGGGGAAGATGGGGCCACTTCCTGTCAGCATGAACGGCAAGGAGGACTATCTGTGGTGCACCGAAATGGAACAGTAAGCATTTCTGGTTGTGTTTCTCTTGCAGGCCACTTCTGGGTCTTAACCATGTAACACATATTAGATGATAATATATTTTTTGTAACATGTTCCATGTGGTTGACTCTTACAGGATCTTTGGCTTCCCCAAACACTACACGGACGTGAACAACATGGGCCGGAATCAGAGGCAGAAAGTCCTGGGTCGCTCCTGGAGCGTCCCTGTTATCCGCCACCTCTTCGCCCCGCTGAAGGATTATTTTGAATGTGAACAAGGACTGTGAACCGAACAGCAGCGGTAAACCTACTGCCTTATCTCCGCCCTGCATCACTAGGTAGTTGAAACCCTCCCGTCTTTTTCTGACAAACCTAATTTAGTATTTACTACTTTGACATGATCTCCTTTTATCCTGTGCGTTGTCAGTCATCCTCGATCCACTATCACCCGCAGGCACCGACACTTTGTTTTTCTTCTTGTTAGTTCTGCTCCAGATGATGGTGCTGTGATCAAACAACAATGTTGCTCAAAACTTTGGCCTGAATCATGAAGTGACATTAGACGCTTAGCCAGCTATCTTTGGGCTTAATCACCAGGCGGATTCACCTTTAGTCGGGGTAACTCACCATGGCAACCTGCCAACAGCTCCATTACTGAGCTCAGTGCAAAATAGAGTCATTCCTACAGTATCTCGACATGAAACACTCAGTTCCCAATGAAGCGCTAAAGTTGCAATAGAGATCTTTTTACAGCTCAGTAGAATCACTTTGCCAACCATGATAATTATAATTAATGTCTGCTTTGTCAGCAGGAATCTGTTTTTAAGTACACCATCTATCCATAATAGTTTGTTTGTTTTATTTATATCCTTGCTTTTCCTATTTGGGTAGTATTTTGAATATTTCTACAACGTCCTCATCTATTGTCATTCATCGATAAAGACATGTTAATATATACAGTATACATTGATAACCAGCCTCATGATGCCGGTTATTCAGGATCGCCAATGTTCAACTCAAAGAGAGCCGCTGCTTCGTGGTTTAGGCCTCAGGATCTCTACCTCAACACTGATTTTCTGGTTCAAAATCTGCATTTACACTTTTTTATTTAATTTATAAATAGGAACTCTTTCAATGTGATTTGTATATTGTATTGTTTTATTGCATAATCTTACCAGCAATTTTAAAGAAGCAGTGTGTAGGATTTAGGGGGGATTTATTTGCAAAAATGGAATATAATATTTACAATTAGGTTTTCATTAGTGACCTGAAACTAAAGGCGTGTGTTTCCATTTAAAATGAGCCCATCATATCTACAGGGAGCTTCTAACAGTCGGTAATTTGAACCCTGCTACAACGCGACGTAGTGAATAATCTACTGTGTAATCTGTTATTCATAAAGACGAGACTCACCTTATAAGTAACAGGATGTAACCAGTAACCAGTTTTGTTCGGTGACTACAGTCTAGCATCTACCCTCACGCTTTGAAAGGGAGGGTTGAGTGCAGGGGTATTCACTTGGTTGCCCTCTGCACCCCCTGAATCTCACTAAATCCTACACACTGTTCCTTTAAGTCGGATCTAAACATGTTCATTATTATCTGGGATTGTTTTTACTAACCACATTTTTAAAATCTGTTTTTTAATACGTTTTAATCCAAATTACAGTGGTGCACCGGTGATTTTGTCCAAACTGGCCTCACTGGTTTTGCATTGGTGCTAACATTTGATCTATTTTAAGGACTGCTATTTATACCAAAAATGTTTTCTCTCTACTCATTGAGAACAAACTGTTGTGAATATTTTAAACTGGAGTGTCTTCACTATTACTGTAATATGGATGTGCAGTGTCTTCTAACATAGGAGACCTTAAAGGACCATTACGATGGTTTTACATAGGTCCTGCCCTAAATAATAACGTGTGTACACTATAAAACAAATAAATCCAACCATATTTCACAGCACACTATAAGTTCTAGCCAACCATGCGGCTTTGTTTAAATAATAACGTTTAAGAGCTTTTATTATTTCTTTATTTAATAAAAAAGACAAGCACATATCTTAGTCAGGGTCAAACAATGTAGAATACTATTAAAACATACAGTACATGCACTGTACACACAGTAAGGACTTTCTTTAGTTTTGGTTACTTTTATGTTTTTATTTTGGAAGCAACACATGACAAAGAAAGAAAGAGAAATATAGAGTGGTGAATGTAAAAAATATCACAGTAAATAGAAAAAGAGTTTAAGAAAATTAAAATATACCTCAATTCAAATAAACAATTAAATAATAAAAATCTTTTCAAAAATCATGGGGCAAAAACTAAAGATGAGAAATCAGCATCTAATTCAATTATTAAAAAATAAATCAATACCATTATTGGGGATATATTGAGGCATTCAGTAAATCCAAGGTGGGGTTAATATCCACAGCTTTTATAAATACAGATCACTATTCTTTAATCAGTGGCCACTTGATAAAGGCTTTTAAACTTTTTGACTTATTAACAAAGCAGCATGCCTTGGACGTGTTGTAGACGGCAGCCCGCCTGTGTGTCAGGACCACAGGCGGTGTGTCTCACTGTCCATCCAACCGGGGCTTCCTTAAAGGCAGAACGAGTAAAGAATGAGTAAGATTTCTCCGTTGCTATGTTTTTGAACTGCACACAAGATAAAGCTCCAGTGAGCATATCTTTTTTTTATGGTAATTAAATATGTTTTCTGTATTTATCAGACAAACAATTCATCGATTAATCAAGAAATAAATGGCAGTTTAACGAGTAATAAAAACAATCATGATTGTCAGCCGTGCTATAATCAAAGCAGGAGCTTGGGTTTTGTTAACAGCAGTAATGTTTATGTAGCGTACACACAAAAACCACTGATATGGCCCTTTAAATCTTTGAGAATGTCATATCTGTGCTTTTGTTTTTTAAATGTGTGCTTTTTAAATGAAAACTTTTTTATTCTTTTTAAACATCAATAGTACTGTTCAGGTGTCTCGCCTGTGTTTTTATTGTTCAAAGTATCATGTTAGCTTTACTAACAGATAAGACATTCGGTATGAATCCGTTAGTTTCCCAGGCCTACAGTGATGTGCTCCACACCGTTACCTCTTTGATTGTTTGTTGGGACTTTTGATTCCTGATGGTGCTATGCTAACGGTGCTAACCTTGCATGTAAAGTTTGGTTTTGGTCTAGTCTTTTTTTTTTTTTTTACCTCTGCCTTTAACTGGCAGCAGCTCAAAGTGAACTTTTGTTGTTGACTGTTATACCGTGTGTGGATTGTTTTTTTATGAAATGTGATGTAGGGAAGTATTAGTGTGACGTAAAGCTCTACTCCCTGGTGAAAAGAACAAATGACATGTCAGGACAATTTATACAAGTTTAAGTGGGACTTTGTAATCAGGCATATTTGAACAGCTATTACCTGTTTTTACCGCCCATGTTTTTTTTGTCTAATTTCTATCAGGTCCTTACTAATTTAGCCCAAAACAAATCTGTTTCCTGACCTGAAACATGTTATTTTGACTTGTTTTATTGTTTTGACAAAATTAGGAGTAAGTTGTACCCTGGACCTTTTTTTTTTTTTAATTATTATGTTCATGTAGTTTATACCAACTTAATGTAGATAATTAGGAAATTAAGTTTCAGATCACATGGAGTTTAGTGGTGCTTTAACATCAGGTGATGGAAATAAAATCTGAGCTGCATAACCTCTGCTTGTTTTTTAAAATATCAAGTCATTATATATGTTAAAACTGAAAGCACTTTTATTCCACCACATGGTTCACCACACATCATTTGGAATCTGATGCTGGGAGAGAATCAGTGGCTTTATGTTGAGCTCATCCACCTGTGGACCCTACATCCTGTCACACCTGCAGCGGTCTAAGATGGATGTGTAGATATGGAGGCAACAATGGTTATTTCATTTTACCAGGATCATCCACCCAATATGAATCCTGTGGGGAGTTCTGGTTACATAAAACACCTACATTTAGAAGAAACAGTGCAGTGTGTGGATCAAGTGTCCTAGTGTCCATTGGACAGCCTGTGGACTACTTTATTCCTTTGTAGACCTGTTAAACTGATTACAGACAGTGTTACTATAATACTGCAGACCGCTCATGAATGCTTCGCTTCTGACTGTGTGCAACTATTAGCGGCTGGTTGTAAAGCCCACCTGAACAGCTCGTTCAGGTACAGAGGGGCTGCACGATGCACAGATCCAAAGATCACTGTCTGTACGGTACATTTTCAGACAATTGCATTGGTGGAAGAAGTACTCGGACATTTTACAAGAGTAAAAATAGCAAAACAACAGTGTAAAAACACTGCATTCAAATGTATAGCATCAAATTGTACAAACAATTAAAATGCATCACTAATGACTTGTAATCCAGTAGTATATACTACTAAATTACAAGTCATTAGTGATGCATTAATAAAACATCACTAATGTTGCAGCTAGTAAAGAAGGAGCTCATTTAATGATTAATACTGCATGTAGCTTATAATAATACAACATAATTTATTATTAGTTGATTTATAGTTTGTCCATCCATCCATCCAATGTCATCCGCTTATCCGGTATCGGGTCGCGGGGGCAGCAGCTCCAGCAGGGGACCCCAAACTTCCCTTTCCCGAGCCACATGAACCAGCTCCGACTGGGGGATCCCGAGGCGTACCCAGACCAGGTTGGAAATATAATCTCTCCACCTAGTCCTGGGTCTTCCCCAAGGCCTCCTCCCAGTTGGACGTGCCTGGAACACCTCCCTAGGGAGGCGTCCAGGAGGCATCCTTACAGATGCCCGAACCACCTCAACTGGCTCCTTGCGACACAAAGCAGCAGCGGCTCTACTCCGAGCTCCTCTCGGATGACTGTGCTTCTCACCCTATCTCTAAGGGAGACTCCAGCCCCCCCTCCTGAGGAAACCCATTTTCTGCCACTTGTATATTTTGTATTAATCTGAATCTGCAGAGTAACTGAAGAGAAGGAAAGAGTACAATATTTGTAATGTACAATATGTATAAAGTTCCATTGAAATGCAACATGGAAATATTCAAGTAAAGTACAAATAGGGACAAGTGAGGTCAAGCAGAATAAGTCGGGGTACAAGCTCACATTAGTAAGTAATTACTTATTTTAAGGTGGAATTTACCCTTGCAAACCTCAGTCCAAGTCATAATAATATGCATATAGTTGGAATCTTTCATAATCTTAAAGTTTAAAAAAGAAAACGCTTTAATGGTTTAAAGGTCACTTGGAAACTGATGATATTTCCCAGGGTTTGAGTCTCCTTTGCATCTGAGCAGGAGTAGGACTCTGGTTGGTTGCTTTTATGTCCAGTTTTGTTGCTCCAGGCACTTCCTTCCCCTCCTGAACAAGTCGCATCACTTCTGCAAAGGAAAGCTGCCTGGCTTCTGTCTCTGCGGTCTGGTTTGGACGGTTTTCAGCCTTGGAAGGTGTCCCCTGGTCCAGCTGCTCAACACCACAGTCCATCGGAGTCGCACGAGGAGAAGCAGAGCTCCACTGTTGGTAGCTGCTCCGGTCTATGGGCTCCACAAACCTGGCGAGGACAATGGACAAGGATCCCATGGTTACAATAGAATAGAACAGAAAAAATCTTTATTGTCCACCAGGGTGGACATTTTTCTTTGGCTCAAGACAGATAACCATACAGGCAACATCTCAAACATAGTAAGTAAAGTATAAAAATATCAGGATTAAAAAAGAATACATAAGCTTAAATTCATTAAAATAGCAGCTCAGTTTGATTGTCACTTGATTTGGTTGAGGATACAGATGGCATTGGGAATAAAAGATTTTTTAAAACCACTTTTTGCCAGAGGCACTCTGAAGACCCCCAGACTGGAGGAAAGAGGGGGTGTACTATCTGCAGGGATTTCCCTAGCTTTCTTCCTCATTCTGTCAGTGTATATTTGGGTCAGATGTTTCTTGGGTTTTGTAAACTTAACTGAAGCTGTGAGATAAAAGCATATTTGCACAAAGTAGCAAAAGTACAAAGTAGCATGAAAATAAAAGACTCCAGTACCCTGAAATTGTTCCTGTAACGTACTTAGTTCCATTCACATATGCTACATACCTGTTATAAAAGAAGAGTTTCAGGTGCAGCAGGTTGCTTCCCTCCCTGTTTAACTCCTTCAGACCGTCCTGAAACCGCAGATCAGCCTCGAAGTCATAAGACTCAAACCTGAAGAAAACCGACTCCATCTCAACAGATCTGACTGGATTTCATTTATCTGACTACCCATAGACATAATAAATTATTATTATGTACATACATACATAATATACATAGACATAATAAATTATTATTATGTCTATGTGACTACCATCCCATCTTGACTTCCGGCATTGGTTTTATTTGTCATCAACAAATGTTGCCAAAGAAGGAACCCAACTGTAAGTGTACCGCCCCCTGAGGTCAGAGTTAGTACTGCAACCATGTCAAAATAGGCACATGGTATTCAGATCTAAAGTAGTAATACATGCTACAGTGAAAACACACTGCATTCAGTAGATATTCACACGTACCATTTCATTTCTGTTAAATTAACCTGTTTGAGAGTGTATTCATTATTGTGTTAAATATTATTGGATTTTGATCACAGATGTATTAGTTAAGTAAAGTTGGAGCTGGTCATGGAGAAGCACATTTTTAGTACGATATATATATATATATATACTGTTATTAGTATATATATATATACTATATATATATACTGTTAGGTAGTTTATTTGAAAAAATAGGCATCGTCATTGAAATTGTATTTCAAATATTTTGGTTTAAATTTCTACATAAAACATTGGCCTTGTATGTGTATGTACATATGTATGTATATACAGTACATGTATGTATGTATATGTATGTGTATATGTGTATGCATATATGTATGTATGTATGTATAAGTGTGTATGTATATATATGTATGTATATAAATGACACTGACTATGTTTAAAAAAAATGTTTTTAAACATCCTCAAAATATTTTCATACTCAGTGGTAAAAATTGTGATTATTAAATGACATAAAACCAGTTAAGTATAATGTATCTGGGACCCCGGGGTGGTTGTCCGCTTTGCCTGAATGGTCGTCAGACACAGTGTGGCTTCTGTATTTTCATTAAACCTGGGAAACTGGTGTGTGTGTGTGTGTGTGTGTGTAAAAAAGGGGGGGTTGAGAAGAAACGTGACACCGTGCGATTGTGTTACTCAGGCCTTGACAACAGGACGGCCAGCTGCTCGACGCCGAGAGGAGACAAAGTATTTTAGCTGATCGGCTCCAAAAAAGATCTGAGCTTCCATCGCTTACTACAAATCAACATTAAATAATGGTATTATTAATAATATAGCAATACATTTATGCAATCACAAAGTAATAAAACAATGATCTAAGTTACAATGATGTAACTTCATGCGCTGGCTGCAGTTTTTCAGTGACAGTGAATAATATAATAATAATAATAACAAAACATTCAAAACACAACCAGGTCACCTTACATTAGATTAAAAAAAACAATAAAACAGCAAGACAGGCAACGACAAAGACAAAACACGACGGAACAAGTGAAAGTGAAGAGTCACACAAACAGACAAGTGGGGGGGGGAGGAAGTCTTATCTTATTAACTTCTTAGCAGTTCCTTTTTCTTTTTTGAGCATGTGACCTAACAGCTGATTACTGCGGAGTAAAAAGAATCCGATTTCAGGGTGTGACTGTGAAGCTACCATATGTAAATAAATCATGATACATCCAGTTATTCAGATCTGTTTATTCAATAAATGCATTTAAATGAAGAGGATACACTCCTTGTTTATGTAAATGTGAAAATAATAAATATTAATAAAACAGTTTGTTCACTGTGAAATTCTACAACGATAATGTAAAGCTCATTTTGACAACATAAGTGCAAAATCAAGTTGTAAATATGAATTAAGCTTTGCAACATTGTAGCTTTTTGTAATTGAAATCCACAGTTAGCCCATCTCTAAAAGGGGATGAGTTTTATAAAAATATACCAAAAGAAAACTTGAAAGCTACAAAGTCAGACCATCCCACATACAGTGTACCAGTTTTCCCAGTTCAACCATCCTGCAGTAAAGCAGGCTTACATTAGATTCCATTTTTGAAATTTCCTTCCCCGTCTCTGAGCGCTTCGGAGCTGTCCAGAAGTCTCAGTATGTTCTCCGCCCGGTCACTCGCAGTTGGATTCTGCAGCCGCGCTCGCTGGAGGCGAGTATCTGTGCCGGTGGAGTTTGCTCTGGTGTGACATTTGTCTCTGGGTGGAGCGAGAAGGGCGAGCGAAGCAGAAGGTCAAAGTGCTGCTGGAGCTGCAGTCGTAGTTTCCGTCCTGGTCAGAGAAAGAAAAGAGAGAGCACCAAGATGAGACAGGAATATTAAAGAGTCAATCATGCTTACTGTCTTTTCCGAGTTCATTGGGTCTGCAACTTGTCATTTTTAAACTACCTTTTTTTAGAGTAACAGAACAATAATTTAGCAATCAGTCAGAATAAATGAAAAATGACCCTAATGTGACATCTTCAGATCACTTCTTTTGTCTGACCCACAATCTAAAACCCCAAAACAACCAATTCAAAATGATACAAAACTGAAAAAAGCACCAATCCTCACATTTCAGAGGCCATAACCAGCAGTCGTTTTATATTTATGCTAAATAGATAACTCAAAATTGTAATCGATAACTCGTGATCAGATTTAAATGATTAAAGTTGCTGTTAAAACCATCTGTGTACTGTGTAATATTAGTTTTCTGGAAAATTCCAATAGAAGTGGTCTTATGTGCAAAATGATTATTATGAGCTTCATTTCCTTGTGTTACTTAATTGGCTATAAATCCTTTTCTGGTTCGGATTCTGATTCATCAAATTAATAATGGTGTTTCTGTTATTTGGTCCACTTCTTTAAATAGAAATGAATCCAGGTGTATTCTGATCAGATATCAGACAGACATGTTACTTGTTACACTCACCTCTGCTGTGACGGTACTCGGCCTTTGTCGGACACCGTGGTCCAGACTCCTGGTTTTCTCCTCTCTCTGGGCCCGACCAGCCTCCTCTCTCTGCTTCATGAACCTATTGTTGACAATCCTCGTCACGCTGTCACTCCTGTGCAGCGGAGCGGCAGCAGGCCTCGTTGGAACGCGTTCCTGGTTCCTTATACTGTTCTTAGTCTTCTGCCCTGACCCCGGTACCGGTACCGGTTTCTCTGCCCGGCCGCTCACCCTGCGCAGGAACTCTGTGACCATGCCATATCGGTGGGTGCCTGCAGGTTTGCTTGGGGGCTTAGCGTTGCTCACAGAGCTGTGGTTCTGTCCTGCACCGGCTCTGTGACTGGTTTGTCGGGTCCATGTGAGGCCACTGTGGCTCTGGTGGTTCAGGTTCCACAGTGCTCGATCTCTCGAGGTGGATGTAGATGAGGAGGAGGAGCTCAAATTGGTGGATGAGGGTGGAGAGAATGCTGAGGATGCGGAGTGTCTCCGGTAGAGTTTAGGCGAGGAGGTGGAGGGTCTGGGCCTTTCAACTCTGCCTAAGACCCCGTCCAGTGAGGCGGAGATGTGGTGTGACCGGGCGGAGACCAGGGAGCTGCTCAGGACCTGGGATGGACTGTTTCTCACAGTGACTGAGCCATCTGTTTGCAGACCAACACTCACCATTTGTGGCTTCATGTGGGTCTGAGTCCCTGAACAGGCCACGTCCACCCAGCGCTGCTGTAATCTCCCTCTCCTCTCCTGTGAGCTGCCTTGAACCATCCCCCGCCAGCTGGCCGTCATTTCCTTCATGTCGTCGCTGAGGTTCGCAACAGAGCCCAGACAGAGCGGAGAGAGGGAGGTCGGCGGTGTGCACCAGGGCGAGCCAGAGTTGACAGACTCTCTGTCTGCGACAGGGCTTTGCTTCAGCTGAGCCAGCTGGACTCTGCGAGCTGATGGGGGGCTGTAGTAGATGCGGAAGTCTGACTTCTCCGGGCAAGTGTGGCTTCTCTCCATGGACATCTGCTCAAAGTCCAGATCAGGGAAGCTAAGCGGCATGATTAGATGGTCCCACGTCTTAACGGGGTCTTCTTGGTCCAGCTGGGCAGCCTCTTGGCTCAGATAGCACCAGTTCTTCCTCTTACAGCCGTAAGAGGAAGAATGCCAAAGTCCTTTCACTTTTGAGCAGCACTTTCTGTGAAAACAGTAGGTGATACATGAATTATGACCTCAGTGACTTCAGGAACAAGATAGGCAAGATCTTGTTCAAGAGACGAACGTAAGTTCAAGAACGTTCAAGAGACGCAAGAACGCTTGAAAAACACTCACCTGTCATCTTCATTATGAAAGAGACCACTGACAGCACACTAAGGAAAGGGAGAAAACACATATTAGCCAAATAATGGTTGCTGAACTTGTCAATCATGTCAATGTCGGCCAGTTGGATCCACAACTGTTAGATCCAGACTGAAATATATTATACATATATGTAGATATTTCAGACATATCAGATGGATTGACATGACATTTTGTAAAGACCTTAATGGTCCCCTGATGATGAATCTTACTGACTTTGGTGATCCTCTGAGTTAATCTAGCGCCACCATGAGGTCAACATTTCAGTTGATTAGACACCGATGGTTATGACTAGACTAAAGACATTACCATCAACATTAGCTGTACATTTGTGTACTTCTGTGTGTTTACAGATCTAATTGGCTAATGTTAGCATGCCAACATGCTAAACTAAGATTTCTATGTTTACAACTTCAGAGTTGGCTGTGAGAGGATTAAAATACTGTGCATTGGCATTAAAACATCTGGTTTAATATCACTGAATGAGTTACTCTTATTTTCATTGGCATATTAACTGTGCCCCAGAAGAAGGCAGGGATTAAAGTCTAGTCAGTGAAATAAGAAGTAGGAGAAAAAAATCAAAGCAGGGATCTTTAGTCATGCTGTGCAAAGGACACGCCAACAGTTTTGTGGCAACAACTCAAATGTTAGATTACATTTCTTATCTGATGTGCGTTAAAACGTTCTATTTGCATTTGACCAAACAGGTGAAAACAGTATGCTTTGAAGACCCTCATGCACCAGGTCTGGACAACGCAGAGAATCAGTTGAGTGTTTTAATGCAGTCGATTTGAGCATGCCTGCCCTGTTTGGCTGCAGCCCCTACAAGAGATTAGCCTAAATACTGTGGCATGAGTCTATTCATGATGCCTGTTTAACTGAGCGTCAGAGAGACTTGTGGCCAGGGAGACGGATCATCAACAGGACTTCCCGCTGTATCACCCAGCCTCACACACAGCAGGAGAGACACATGTCTGAAGGGTAAACACCACCCTTACCTTGGCCGCCTTGCCCTGGGTGGTCTCGGCCTTGTTGAATTCAATCCGCTCATCCCGAAGCTCTGCACCGAGATCTTGCAACAACCCCCCCAGAATACGCATGGTTTTGTCTTTACCCTAAATAAATAAAAAAATCCACATTTTTTTAGATGTATTTGAAAAAAAAAGACACAATTTGCTGATTTGAGTATGAAAAACTGATTTGTACCTCTTTTGTCTCCACCCCGCATCCTTTAAAGTCACACCACTGATGGAGGATCCACAGAATCTGCAAGGACATTCGCATTTTTGGGTCCCTGCAGTTGCGGATGAGGTCCGATTGAAAGGAAGTTGCATGCCTCACTTGTTCTTCTCTCTCCTTAACCTCTGAGGTGTGGAGGTCTTCTACACTTTGCTTCCGTAGTAACTCTTTGAGATTAAGATCTTTACCGTCTCCAGAGAGAAAGAGTTTGCCTAGATCTTCTCCTGTTAGGAACGTCTCCACCCTCCCAATTAAAGCCAACAGCATGGCCTGTAGAAGCTCCAAAGCCTCATTCAAAGGCCCTGGTGTGACTATTTGATGTGCCTTGCCATCCAAATCCACCTCTGTCAGAGAGGTAAAAGCACATGAGGTAGATGAGTGGCCAGTGGTTGGTGGCGTCGTCAGAAGCTGGATAGCTGAACTTAAAATGCAGGAATGATCTCTGAGAGCTAGAAGAGTTTCAAAGTCTTTCACAGTCATGCCTATGAGACCTCTATCCGGTTTTGTGTTGTTATCACTCTCATGACTGTCTAAAGGGTCCCACTCACCAACCACAGGACCCTCCCGACTACTATGACAAGCATTAATCGCGCCGTCAGTCTGTGATGAAGTCTCAACATCACTTTTACCTTCCATTGCTGCCTCGTCCTGACCCTCCTTGTACGTTGTGCATGCTATTTTCAAACTTCCCTCTCTGTCCGTCACCAGTGTGCCAGCTGACAGATTTTCCTCCAACACATCCCGGTTTTCTTCTTCCTCCTCCTCCTCCTCCCCTCCTCTTCCCGTTTTCTCTTTCAGGTCGGTCATTTCTGCTCGCAGTCCACGGTTCTCCACCTCCAGTTCAACGATGCGCCGGCTCAGGAGTGTGGCCTCTTCCTCCACCAGTTTTAGGTGAACTCTGACCCCAGCCTCCCTGGCATGGGCGGAGTTTTGTTTGCTCTCAGGCAATTGGATGTCGCCGTAGGCTGAGTGGTATTTGGCCAACTCTTCCCGCATGCCTTCGCTCTCTGATACCAACTTGGTGAGCTTCTTGCACATGAGAGCTAATTCCTCTTTGGCAAAGTGAAGTTGGCACCTGAGATCTGCACTGTCATCCTTTGGGCAAACACATGTAAAAAACAAAATACATATATAGTATATCAACAATGAATATCATAGATTGACTAGGTTGATGAATAAGTAAACTGCAACATGCAATTTTTCATCGGCGCAGCAGTTACTAACGTAACACACCTCAATCTGTTGAGAGAGCCTTTTCTCAGCTCTACTGGCTGTTGATCGGAGGCTTTTCTTCTTCAGAGTGCTCTGAGGGATACAAACATGGCAAAGAGGGTTATGAAGGGAGCAATACATACAAAAACAGAACCAACTGAGCAACTTGTCAATGGTGAGACATTTTAAAAAGCCATGTGAATTATTTTAGATGTCTTCATTTCTTACATCAACACTCAGCTGCACCTTTTGAGACATGCTAATCTGCCTTCTGAAATTGCGAAATCCCAATACTGTATAGAGGCCTCACTGAAGTCCTAAGCTCAGTGTGATACTTCCATGTACAAACACAGATAATAATGTGTGAAGCTACAGTTAGGAGACGATCAGCTTGACTCAGTTGCAGGAAACTAAATCTGCCCGCCAGCACCTCTAAAGCTCACTAATTAAGACCTTAAATCTGGTTTGTTTGATATATCAATTTGTCCTTTACAAAGTCGCATGATGGACTATATTTTGGCTGAGCGCAGCAACTTCCTGGAGTCTTCTTCACCACAAACTCAGTTGTTAAAAGTGAAAAAAAAGTGTTTTATTGAGCTTCAAATGTGCTGGTAGGTAGATTGTTGTTACCTTTAGACAGAGCCAGACTAGCTGTTTCCCTCTGCTTCCAGGCTTTATGCTAAGCTAAGCTAACTTTCTGCTGGCTTTATCTCCATATTGAACAGTCCGTCCCTTCTCTACATGAGTGGTAGTGTTATTTGTAAGTCTGAGCATGAGAGGAATGTAAGCTTCTGTCTGGCAGCATTGTCTCGCTCCTAGACACAAGACAGGATGGCACAGTGTTAATAATAGTCATCTTTTACGGGCAATAAGTGGCTGTCATAACAAGTTGGTCACAGTGTTTTCGATTCAAGGTCAGTGGGCTTGGAGGCCATTACCTAAAATGTGGTTAAAGTAAGTAATAATATTCATGGATATAAACGTTTTGCATTTCTTGAACTGCAAAATTGCCATCATTTATGTTGCATTTCAAAATAAAAAGTGCAGTTGTAGTCTTTACTTCTGATTTTTTTCAAAGTCCCACAAACAGGGTTACAGACCAGTCTCTGAAATGTCCATCCTCCTTCATATCCATCTAGACCGTGTTTTGTGACCCAAGATTAGGTAATCCAAGTGGATTTTCCTGCTGGATCAAAGGGACTAGCAGCTGCCGCCAATGAGTGGGACAGACTGAGCTCATGCCAAAGCACCGAATCCTGGATTAAACCAAGCACGTGGCAATAAAAGGCTTGAGCGTTATCTCAGAACCCGTCGAGGTGAGGGCCTGCAAGAATAAAAGGTGGACTGGAAGTTCAATTCAACTGTCAGGGTGTGGTAGCCACCCTTTCAAAGCAGCAGAGGCCATATAAAAGCATGTACAGGGATAGTTGTAGGTCAGTATGCCAGCGCACAAACACCAATTCGAATGCCATAATACAAGCTGATCCAGATTTAGCCTCTAGCTTAATAGAAGCAGAAAGGAAGAAAGCGAGTCTATTTTTGTAACCTCTCTCTCCCTTTTTCTCTGTGAGGATATCAGCTGTGCCTGGAGTTTAGGCTTCAGCATGCCAGGCTGCTTCACCCTGCTCCGGCACCAGGCAGCTGTTGGCCGTGCCCTCCTCTCATATCATTGATCTGCACCCGGGTCATGTGTCACCTGACATCAGGGTGACTGAGGGATGAGGGGGACAACTGGCTGGGATGGGTGCAGCTGTGTAGCAGCAGAAATGGAGAGGAGGATTCCTGACTAGAGAGATGGAGGCTCGTGAAGGGTGTTTATGCAGTTTATGTTTCTGTAAATGTAAAATGTTGTGCATTAATGTCGCACCTCTCTGACTTTCTCCACCTCAGCCTGTAACACCTGCTTGGCCACTTCCAGTTCCTGGGTCTTTTCACGCAGTGCCTCATTTTCCCACTCCAACTGGGAATTCTTCTTCTGCACCCCCTCCAGCTCGTTGTACAGCCGGAGGGACACACTCTTTGCGACCTGTAAACAAAGCCAACAGCAGGTTAGTGTATCTTCAATCATGGTCTGATTATGAGACTATGGGCCCCTGGGAAGGGACATGTAAAGGCTCCTCAGCCCTCCTAGATAATAACAAGACCCATAGATTGAAAAATACACAAGTCTTTTTGCATCTCTTTGTGGTCATTTTAATGTCTATTTGTAGTTGTTGTGTGTCTCTTTGTATTTTGCATCTCTTGTGGTAGTCTTGTGGTCTTTTTGCATCTTTTTCAAAATGTTGCGTCTCTTTCAGGTAGTTTTACAACTCTTTGTAATCATTTTGCACCTCTTTGTAGTCCTTTGACCGACTTGCCAACAAGAAATGTTTATAGTCACTTCCAACAGAGGCTCTGGAGCTCTGGCTCCAATCAGGCAAAGGGCTGTAAAGAAAATCTTCTGCTCCTGATTTTACCTCCTTTCCAGCGCTGTAAGAGAGACTTTACAAGAAAATGCTTGTGACAGGAATTCACCATAGGAGTGTGTCAGAGGGTGAGGCTGTTGGGAATCCTACACCACCACCATGCTCACCCCGGCTCAAAGAAACACAGTCTGGCTGCCACCACAGACGCTCATTAAACAACAGAGTTTTTGACCTTTTGATAAAGATTACTGTGCTTTTATGTTTCCTACTGATGGAGAACAAAACACCACATAATTACACCATGGTGGGACAAAACTATAAACAGGATGCATGATGAAGACATTTCCAACTATTGACATTTTTGTGGTTCTGACTAACAGAAGGAAGTATTTTACAGCACAGTGAACAGTCGTGAGTCAGGCTGCTGTCAACTGATTACAGTCCTTTAGTGCGTACAATCAACGCAACCAATAAAACAAGAAATAGCTTTGTGGGAATAACAGATTGATATTGCCAACTGGAATAGCAGTGATTCAGTCAAAAGCCAATTTGGGAGAATGTACTGTTTGTTGGTGCTGGGAGAGTTTTAACAAGACCACATGATGACGGAGTAGGAGGAGTAACTGAAAGGATTTCTGACCATAATATCGTGCTCCAAGCCCCTGACCAGCTCCCCGTCCACCTGCCCTGTCTGAGCCACTCGGATGCTGCGGCGCTCGGCCTTGCGGAGGCGGTACTGCAGGATGCGACAGGTCTTGTTGGCCTGCTCCAGCTGCAGACGTAGCTCCTGCAGCTGGAACACCTCCTCCTCCTGGAACATGTCGCGCATTTCCAGCATCTCACAGCGAAGCTCCTCCACCTCATCCTGGGACAAACACCCAAATACAACTACTTTAAATTTTGCTTTTTGCTTATCTATCCTTTAGTGTAACAAATCAATATGTAATAAACATTGTTTTGTGAGTATAAGGAAAATAAGTACAAAATGTTTTTATTATTGCCCCTTAAGCTCACTTCCTTGTGAGCTGCCATGGTAAAAAAAGAAAAAGAAAACAAGAAACTTTCCCAATTGCATTGCTTATTATTGGATTGTGCCTTTAAACATTCTGAGTCAAAGTTAGGGAAGTCCTGGTGACTAGTTTGATAGTATGGTTCAGTAATCCCCTTGACTCCTTATTTGCGTTTATTAGGGGACAGATGTCATATACCAAATACATAAAAATGTGCCTTTTCAATTATGGGTATGATTACAGCTTCCAATTGTTTTAATGGCATTGAAATCCGGACTTGAACTATTGGGTTTAATTTGTATTTGTTTTATTATTGACCAGACCTGAAGATGTTAACACATTGGAGATGGCTGTGTTACAAACTGAAGACGTGGATTGTGAATGATGCTGTCCAGTTGCATTATGGGAAATGTAGAATCCAGTGATTTTTGGACTAAAAGAAATTCAGCCTCTGCTGCTTTGATTTTAAACTTTGTTTTTCGAACCTTTCTCTTGTTAGGCCCACAACTGTATAGAAGTGCAAAACTAGTAAATGGTTGGAGTACCCCTTTAAATACCAAAAACCAAAAAACACTTCCAACTGGACCTTCTGATTGGTTTAATTCCCACTTTTTAAACACCTCATTCATCCTACTGTAAAAACATTTCTATAATGCTTAATTAATATAGTGAATGTCAGGGGTTTTCACATTGTGCTTTGTCTTCCACAACATGGGAAATGCTTCTGGTGCCACAGATCATATGTGGTTTTCCTTTTCTTTTTTAACTGTATTGCCCATATTAAACATTGCAATCAATTTTAGCAATACATTACACACGCAGACACTCTCTCAAGGAGAGGTCAACACTCGTGACTTTTGATTCTTGCATAAAAGTCACGAGTGTTGACCTGTCCCCTCACCTCTCCCCTCACTTGTCCTTAAGTCTCTAATGAAGACTGACAAGAGCATTTACTGAAAATCGGCTCTGGTGTTCAGAGTCTGAAGGCCTCTTATATCTAACAAAGAAGCGACACACTTAAAAACAAATGTGTTCATATATGCAAGCAACCCATATATCATGGAACTAGAGTTAAAATATCAAACAAAATAAAAAAATTCTAATTCAAATAAACTTACTTTCAAATACTCGTTCTCTGACCTCAAATCGTCCACCTCCTTGACAAGATCTTCGGTTGTCTCTCCCATCATGAGATCCATAAATGATCCCGAAGAGTTAAACAGACTGAGACCGTGTCCAGCAGCATCAGGCTGGAGAGCGCAGGTATCCCTCTGTACCTTTACGCACGGTTTCCCGTCGCCTTTCCTCTCGCTGTCCGGGCTCAAAAAAGCTTCCCCGTCAATCCAGCTTAAATAATTGTCGCTGCTCGCGAAGTTGTGCTTATTGTTGTTGCCCTCCGAGGGGCAGTCGGATATTTCTGAGCTGCTGTCTGAGGAGGAGAGTTTTCCAGACAGGCAGCCGGAGTCTTTGCTCAGGTCCTCTGAAGTGTTGCTGGCGTCGGACAGTTTCCTCTGCGTGCCGGGGCACTCCACCGTGGCGCATGATGACGGTCGTTTCCCCTGCAGTCCCGCCGACCTGACCTCCTTCCCAGAGTCGCACTGACCTGACTGAGAGCCACTTTGGGCATTTATAGAAGCAGGATCTTTCTTCTTCTTTTGGGCAGAAACCTGCTGCGATCTGGGTTGTTTCTGGCTCCGGAGGGCAGTCTTTGCGCACTTGTCTCCGTCTCTGTTCATCCCGACTCTCGTTCTCTTCTTCTTCTTCTAAGTGGAACAAATATAATTTTTTTTCAGTTCAGGATGATCATGATGTGTCCACCAATATGTTGCAAGGTCTTCAAGTCCGCAGCTCACAGCTCACTGAAGACATCTGACTGGTTGTTCTCCATCCCGAAGACTGAAACTTTGCCAAAATGCCAGAGAAGCAGGGTAGAAAGTGACCAGCAGTGTCTAACTTAACGCAGCTTCTTAATGACTTCCGGTCCTCGGTTCCAAAATAAAATCCTCTCATTCACATTTGACGACAATGTTCTGCAATGTCTTTCTTTTTTTCTTGTCATCAAAGTAAACTATTTGTTTCCCACATTTTCCATCTTTTCAAAAAACATTTCATGAAGACAAAAATATTCGAATCATTGAAAAATATCTCTTGGCTTGCAATTAATTGAGCTTAAATAGCAACAATTAGGCTAGAACTAGTAGACTAAACCAGTAGTTTATTTCTTAATTTCAAATACCAATCGTTATACCTCCACCTTCAATCTCCCCATCGAGGGGAGCGATAGACAATTGGAGATTTTATTTTAAAGTATCACTTACTATGACTTTTGGTGACTTGACACCGTTAAACTGACGTTGCAGCCCATTTTTCTTTACCTCATATTTATTAGATTAATATTAAAACAGTCAAAACCCTTTTGTTATCGGTACATCAACCGATCCGGGAGGCAACATGTTCAATATGTTCATGCATTGTCACTTCAAATGGGATTCTTATAAGGGTTCAGATATATGCCATGTAGCCTGTTTCAAATTTAATCTTGAAATAAAGCTCTACATTTTGAGGTCAATTGATCACCGGTACAAAGCTGCCACCTTGTGGATTTATAATGGAGTTTCAGCTACTTCATCAGTCAACATGCAGCTATTTGCAGTAATAATACTAATAATACCTCAAACAAACCACACAATCTTGTGAATGGAGCATGTGTATTACAACACATGTATTAAATGCCTCTCTGTTGTCTCAAGTGGAGATTTTAAATGTCTAATTAAAGTCATTTAGGCAACAACCATAATCAAACCGGTTTATTCAAAGATATATTCCTTGAGATGCTCATCGTTGTCTTCAGATCCTGACCGCTCATTGGACACGAGAGGTGTGTCGAGAAACAGAGGAACTCAACGAGATGTACAACTGGTTTGGCACCTTTTGCATGCACCTGATCCTTTGTAATACTGTGAAGAATGCCGAGCCATATTGTTTGTATAGGAATTTTGTCAAATAGTAATAATAAAAAAGTAAAAAGATGTGTATCAAGTCATAGCCTGCATCATAGAAAATAGTTGGATAGTAGTTTGGGAAGTTATTTAAGTTGCAATTAATGGCTTTTAATTTTAAATAAAATGTGTCATCGATACATTTGAGGAGTTTTTACGTCCACTCAGTCTTTAAGTCCCGTGCGAACTGTTAAACGTCGCTTATTGAATCTGTGTTGTAATGTATTGGTGGTAAACAGCTGCTGGGCTAAACGTCCGCTCTTTGATTTCTATTTCTAGACCTCTCCTGGCTGCGCTGTGATTGGCTGCCTGCCCTGTCAGTCACGGTGTCCTTGCCGCCCATTTCCGCCCTGTTTGAGAAGCAGCTCACTTTTCGTTTGTTTATGTCAGTTGAGCATTAACTTGACCTTAATTCACAGGTATATTGAATTGAATTGTGTTTAAATCTTCGTGTCAGTTTCTACATTGATAGCGTTAGCCTTTCTCTGCTGCCCACCCTCTAGCTAGCTAAAGCTTTAACTTAGCTGCAGCGATGCTAACGGCTGGTTAGCTAGTCAGAGCTAACAACTAATATCTGAAGCTCTTTGGCGAGCAGAGCTACTTTCACGACCTAGAAGCCTGCTTTTTTATTTTAGTCATAGCATGTACTTGATAATGTGTGTGTGCCCCCGCTTAGTGTAACGGGTCCGTGCTGTTGCAGGTAGTGTGTTTGGCTGTCTGTGATGCTTGGAGCGAGGCTGGGCAAAGGGACAGGCCGATGGTGGAAACATGACTTCTGAGTAACGCCCAGTTACTTTCTCTGCTCAGTATGAACAGCGAGGAAGAATTTTACGACGCCGAGACAGGTGAGACACGCAGACAGGTGTCTTATATAGTAAAGCGTGCTGGCTTCTTGTGCCTAAGGTATCTTTCCTTTCTTCCCTCACCCTCCGCTTGTCTCCATCAGGGCTGGAGTCAGATGATTCCTGTGAAGTCAGTTTTAAAGATGCCCTGGTGTTTGACAGTAAGCAGGTGACTGACGGCGGCGCCAAACAGGAGAATGGAGTGTGGGAGCGCAGGTGAGCATTCATGCAGAAGTGTTGTACGTCTCTGGTCTGTATGCATGTTACTACACGACCATATGTGTCCTTGGGTGAGGGGCTTGAGGGGTTCATTAGGCATGTACTCGCATGTGGAAGCGGACAAGTCAGTTTAACCACATTTTTATGCTGTTGGCTAGCTCTGCTGAGTATTTGGAGGTACTGTTGGTATAGCTAGTCAACACTTTGGCTGAATCCCATTTCTCCATCTTACCCCTACCCCTTACCCCTAGCCCTTGGCACTTGAAAACAACTGGTAAGGGTTAGGGTGAAAACGTACCCCTATGAAATGTGACACCACTTGGTTACATCACCATACAGTATTGTTGATCGCAAACTTTACAGATGCCGTCTGCAAGTGTGTCTATATGTCGATTGCGTGGGGTTTGACAACAGTGTCATATATTCAGTCATACTGTTTGAATTTTCTGATTCCACCTCTTTTTAATCATAATTGTCCATAATTTTCCAAATGTGTACCAGGAAAACCCTGCCTGCTGAAATGATTTCCAGGAACAATTACAGTGTTTGGAATATATTGAAGAAATGCATCGGCATGGTGAGTCTTAACTGCTTCCAATTTAATCAGAACATCAGGTTTGCTTCAAACAAGCTGTTGTCATATTCTGGGTCTAGTGTGACTTGTTTTTGTTTTTTTATTACAAATGGTTTAGCTTTCATTGTGTCTCTACAAGATTACTCATGTGTGAACTCTTTGCTCTTCTCTCTGCGCAGCTGATTATAATTGGCTTGGAAATTGCATTTGTTTTGCAGCCATCTGAAAGAACCAAAAAAGCTTAAATGAACATCAGAATACAATGAATATAAAACACATGTTTTACAGTTTTAATTCAGAGCATACTTCTGAATGATGCATGAATTGCTTGAGTAAGATATTTTGTACAACAGTGTCACATTTTGAATCTGATCTGCTATAAAGCTTTCCTGCTTAGTTATTTACTTATTTATTTGGTCTTTTCATGTGCTTTTACAGGAGCTGTCCAAAATAGCAATGCCGGTTGTGTTTAACGAGCCACTGAGCTTTCTCCAGAGAATGTCGGAGTACATGGAGCACACTCACCTCATCCACAAAGCCTGCACTTTGTCTGACTCAATAGACCGCATGCAGGTAGAGATAACTCTGATGATTAGATAGATTTTTAGCTTACTTTTATTTCTCTTTTAGATAAATTGCATTGTAAACTGCATTGTTCGAACACACCTGGACATATTATAGATGTAATCAATCTTAGTCTGATTTAAGGCTGCAGCTAACAATACTTTTCTTTATAGAGTAATAGGTCCTTAAAATGTCAGAAAATTACCCATAAAGGTTCCCATAAACCAATGATACATCTTCAAATACTGTGTTTTGTCTGACCAACACTCCAAAACCCAAAGATATTAGATTTTTTTTTCCCATAAGAAAAAGAAATTCTGCAAATCATCACATTTGAGAAGCTAGAACAAGGAAATGTTTGGTGTTTAAGCTTTAAAAAAAAAGACTTCAGTTTCAGTTGATTAACCAATTATTAGTTGCAGCTCTACTCTGATTCCCTTCATGTCTCCGTGACAGGTTGTTGCTGCGTTTGCTGTTTCGTCTGTAGCATCTCAATGGGAAAGGACTGGAAAGCCATTTAATCCTTTACTGGGGGAGACATATGAACTCATAAGGTATTGGAGAAGCCTGTCAACTGAAAGAAGCTTAAGTGCATAGAAAAGTTTTGGTTACACTTTATTTGAATGTATCGACATAAGAGTTACATGACACTGTCATAAACCAGTCATGACACATGAACCCTAACCCTAACTTGTCATGACAAAACCAAATGTCACTCACTAAAATAAGCGTTATGTGCGTTGACTTGTTAATAATGTTCATGACCCGTACATGACAGTTGTACAGTACAGTAGATACCTTCAAGTAAACTGTAACCAACGTTTTTTTGTGTTGATGACGCAAACATACATAAACTAAGATGTTTTGTATTTGTTTAAAGAGAGGATGAGGGGTACAGATTGATCTCAGAGCAGGTGAGCCACCACCCCCCTGTCAGTGCCTTCCATGCCCAGTCTCTGAAACAAGAGTTTGAGTTTCACGGCTCTATTTGCCCAAAACTTAAGTTCTGGGGCAAAAGTGTGGAGGCTGAGCCCAAAGGCACTATGACACTGGAGTTACTGAAGTGAGTATTTTTATCCATTTATTTTTATATTTAATCAGTTTTGTTGTTGTCTACTCATCAATCTTCTCTGGGAATTTCGTATAGATATAAAGAAGCGTACACATGGACAAACCCAATGTGTTGTGTGCATAACATCATCCTGGGAAAACTCTGGATTGAGCAATATGGAACCGTGGAGATAGTCAACCATAGGTATAGTGACAAATCCTTACCTGCAAGATTTAAACTGGTTGGATGATTGCTTATTTATTTGTAATTATTTTTATTTTATCAGCACTGGAGATAAGTGTGTGTTGAACTTCAAACCATGTGGCATGTTTGGGAAAGAGCTGCACAAAGTTGAAGCTCATATTCAAGACAAAAGGTAAGAGCACAATTACAACAAAATGTAAATAGTCTGTGGTTGTGATTAATTCTGTCTGAACTGAATTAGATTTTCTTTTCTGTTATACAAGTAAGAAAAAGCGGCGAGTGATCTATGGAAAGTGGACAGAGTGCATGTACAGCGTGGACCCCAAAATTTACGAAACATACAAGAAGTCCGGAAGTCGGGGAGAATCAAAAAAGCTGAAACAGGTGAGTGAAGCTGAGATTAGCATTCTGCTTTGCCTGACACCTGACATCCTCCACTAAGATGAAATGCTGCTTAGTTTGTTCTCACGTTTGTCTTTGACATGTTTTATCTGTGTTACAACGTGGTGTAATCTGTGACTCATTACTCTAAATTCTTTTCTCAAATGGTATCTTTTCCTTTCACAATAACATGCAGTGGCATTAGTAGAAGGTAAGGTAAAAGTGTATTTGATATATTTAGTGTGCTACTGCTGTTGTCTAGTTCGAGTTCTGTTCAAAGTGTAGTGTATGATTAGATAATTGCCAGCACTAATCGATAATGTCTTGGAATGACATGCATTGTTGCTTGAGAGACGTGTTGAATTAGTGGCAACTGTAGTTCTGTGAATCACCTGTTTGCACATGAACTCTAAGCTTCAGGTTGTTAGTCCACATCTGATAATTGTGTGTGTGTGTGTGTATTGTGTGTAGGGACATAGTTGTGAAGCTGAGGATGCTGATGAAATGCCAGAAGTTCAAGAGACTGTGACTGTGATACCAGGAAGTGCCTTACTGTGGAGGATAACGCCGCGGCCTGCTCACTCAGCACAGGTAAATATGACACACACACACACACACACACACACACATAAGGCTCAGACATACTTTTCGCATTTGACGTCCAAGGCACAGAAAATGTGCTCAACAGTTAAAGGTCCCATGACATGGTGCTTTTTGGATGCTTTTATATAGGTCTTATTGGTCCCCTAATACCATATCTGAAGTCTCTTTTATATAGGCCTTAGTGGTCCCCTAATACTGTATCTGAAGTCTCTTTTATATAGGCCTTAGTGGTCCCCTAATACCATATCTAAATTCTCTTTTATATAGACCTTAGTGCCAGTCTCACAATGAGCTTTCCTTAGTGCCATTTCTGAGTCTGTAGCTTTTGAGGGGGACGACGATGACCTTGACTAACTGCCACTTTGCTTGTTTGAAAGCCATGATGTCTCTCTCTCATGGGTGGGCCAAATTCTCTGGGCGGGCAGAGCAGAGAAAGGGGAGGTAACCTTGCCCCTTATGACCTCATAAGATTACAAGATTCCAGTTCAGCCCATCTGAGCTTTCATTTTCTCAAAGGCAGAGCAGGATACCCAGGATTCGGTTTACACATATCTCCATTTCTAGCCACAGGGGGACCATAGGCAGGCCGGGGGAACTCATATTAATGTTAAAAAACCTCCATAAAGTAAAGTGAAATTTTGTTTTTTATAGCTGTTTTGTGGACTTTTCTTGTAAACAAGGCGAATGTTTGTTTGTTACCAAAAACTGGTGTTTATCATTGAGGCCTGACAAACATGCTAAGAGTGGTCCCTTGCCCATAACATGTTTCCATGTTTACTAGCTTGCAGTCTACTTCTTCACTATTTTTTGTTTATGCATGGCTACAGTTTTCACTGAAGGGAATTTTCTTTGTGAAAAAATAGTTTGTCTGACAAAGTGGAATAACCAAAATGATAACAACATAGATTCTGGAAAGAATTGTCATTTATCAAGAATGTGAATCTTTTTTCATCTTGTGAACAATACAAACAAAAGTCATCTTCATTCTGTTGGGGTGGAGGCAGAGACCTAGAGATATCTCAAACCTGGACAAATAAATCAGCATTATCTAACTATCAGCATGGCTTGATACCACTAGAATTTTTTTTATTTTTTATAATTTGACTTAAAGGTTCAGTAGGTAACTTTTGTAAAAATGTATTTTTTACATATTTGTTAAAACTGTCACTATGTCCTGACAGTAGAATATGAGACAGATAATCTGTGAAAAAATTAAGCTCCTATGGCTCCTCCCTGTGTCCCTGATGCCATTTGGCAGAAATGCACTGCTCCCGATCAAAACAGCCAATCAGAGCCAGGAGGAGTGTCTTAGCAGTGTCAATCTGCTCATACCCCCCCCCCCCCCCCCCCGCACAGCGCGTACCGTGTTCAAGCTCAAGACTGCCCGTGTGCTGCAGCTGTGCTAACCGCGGAGAAACAACTTTTCAGGAAAACTGCCAATTTCTCGAGTGACACCTGCTCAGAAAACAAAGACGGGCAAACAGAAGAAGACCGATGACGAAAAGCGAGCTAAAAAGAAAGAATTAAACCGAGCCGAAATAAAACGAGGGTCGACATCGGAGGCTTTTCAAAGGTGGAGGGAGCTACGCCTCCTGAAAGGATTCAACACGGATTCAGAGCTAGCCACATTTCTGCTCAACCTGTAAGTATCCCTGCTGGATTTGTTTCATTATGTAAGAACTACACAACTAAGCTAGCGATGGTTACAGTATCGTTGGCGATAAGCGCAAAATCTCATTTTACTCTGTAGCTTGTTGCTAGCTAAGTCTAACAGTTAGCTTGTTAGCTTGTAGCACGGCAGGAATGTTGTAGCTAACTCGTTCACCCTCCGTATAAGCAATATTGTTTCGATACCTACATTTAGTAAGCCTAAATGTGTTTTTGTCGATCACAATTAAATGCAGCTATGGTGAAACTACTTTAATTGTGCGCTGTCCCTGCCCTGTTTCTTCCCCCCTCAGGATTGTAAATCAAATGTCTGACACACATTCTTTATGCTCCTCCAACAGGTCAGACATGGCCCAGACACAGAGGCACGTGAAGGAATCGTCTTCAGTCCAAATCAAGATGTTCAGTATTTCCTTGTGTGTACTTTGCAAAAAAAGCTGATTTATTTTACCCATATGCAAAATAAAACCTAAGACATATTTCTAAGATGTTGTTATTCCTTGGCTTAGTGAGCTTCCTCAGTGATTCATCATTCCTACTGAAAGTTTAGTGTTTTAAATTGATCCAAAAGGTAATTCAGTAATGTACTGTGTAAAGTGCTGCTTTTGTTCTCACAAATGAGCGATTACATAAACATTTTTAATCCCTTTTTTATTGAAAAATATTTCCAAAACTTTTAATAGAAATATTTTAAATAAGCAATTTTTTTACATAAAGTTTTAAAAGCACAGCTAAACCCTCCTCAGAATAAAGCCCCTGTATTGTGTGGAAAGCATTGGTGGCCCTGCTTACTAGCCTGCGCGTTCACGGCAGGCTCGAGGAGCTGTGGAGGGGGGGGCTGTAGCGCAGCAGAGAGCAAGGGGGAGGAGCCTGTATATGGAGGACCATGTCTTTCATATTTAAAAATAAATACAGAAATAAATAAATGCTCAATAAATAAATAAGCACACAATTAATTGCCCCAAAAAATACAATGAAGAAATAAATGTAGGTAGAAATTAAATTATACAGTGAGACATAAATGTATATATCTCTTTTAATTAGCTTCTTTATTTATTCACCTTTTGTAATAATTACCTTATTTATTTATTGTCCGTTATAATCTTCAACTTTATTTATTCCTTACTTATTTTTAAATGTATTTATTTCTGTGTGTGTTTAATTTTTTTGTCTGTTTTATTCTTCCGTTGCATTTTCTACCCTATTTATTTTCACCCCTGGTATTTATTTCTGCCTGTCACTTTTACATTTCTGCCTGTCACTTTTACATTTCTACATGCATTTCTGCCTCATTATGCAAATGAGGAGGGGCTGGTCTTAAGGGGTTAACTTCTGCCCATTGGTTGGTTAACATTTTACTCCCTCGGTCAGAATTACATGCCACCGGCCACAGACACAACACAGATGGCTAGCTACGGTGAAGTTGTCAGTGAGCTCAGGCATTTAGCAACTGTTTTTGAAAACAATGCTAACGTTATAAGTATTGACTTTATAATTTTTTGTTTAGACGCTCTGACAGAACGTGTGTTTCAGTCAGCGGTGTCGTGCCAATGTACTCGTGTATCCCCTGGCCGCGGGAATGCACACAGAGCGGTGCTGCCCTTCAATTGTTTAACTGCTGCACTTTGAATTAAACGGAACAAACAGCGGCGTGGAAGACTGTTAACTACATAAATACGTGTATTTGTCTGTTACATTAAGCGGCGTGTCAAATGTTTATAGCGTGGTTTAATATCGAATAGGCGTATCCTCCCTGCCATATGAGTTACAGTGGTGCTCATAAGTTTACATGCCCATGCTTAAGTTGACTAAAAAAGAGAATAATGTTTTTGATCTTAATGCCTTAATTTAAATTATGAACAAATTTTCTTTGTGAATGCTTCCTTAAAATACGTGGATAGACTATATTAAATTCCCATAGAGCCAGGCACATTTTTTATTTTTAATGCAGGAACAGGATACTATGTTACCATAGTAAAATGGGTCTCCCAGTTAACTACATAAATGGTTTTACGTTTGTATTTGCATTGTCTGTTACATTAAAACTCTATGTATGGCGTGTCAAATGTTTATGCAGCCATGTAACTGGTTTAATATCGATAAACCTCTGTAGTGATAGGCGTAATATCCCTGTCCCTGTCTACCATATGAGTTAACTACATAACGTATCCTCAAATTTATCCCTGTCTACCATATGAGTTACATAGGAGGTACTCAAATATCAGGCCGTTTTTTCACCTGATATTTGTAACTTTTGATAAACAACAGCAAACCTCTCCAAATTGTGTCAGGTTGTTTATTGTGACCTATTAAACACACAAAATAACACCCATGATGACAGGACAGACCCTTTGCATGTTAGGGATGGGATACATAAAATATCAGGTGAAAAATGATATTGATATTGATATTGATGATAGTCCTTCATGCAGTGCCATCACATAGGTTACACACACACACACACACACCACACACACACACACCGCCGTGAGAAATACTAATCAACCTGTTCGCCGTTAGAAGCGGCGCACAACTTAGGACTTCTCCATCCTGAGACGTCTCCGTTGGATTTATTCTAAACATCCACCTGCTAAATTTCATCGGGTTTTTGTAGTGCAACCTTCTTTGAACGAACTGCGGCTGTTATCATTCTGTCTCTTCTGATGTGCGACAGGAAGCCAGAGAGAGGAGTGGATTTGGAGACAGACAACCCACTCCCGGGCCGCTTCTAGCAAGGGAAACCCCCCACGCGTTGCGCCTGGATCGCCAGTAGAAATTTGCGTCGCGGGAGTGCGTGTGCATACGCGTCAGGCACTAAATGTGTGTGTTCGTGCACGGCAAAGCCCCGGCTCCGTCCTCAACAGTTGCTACCGGGCGACGGAGAGGAGAGGTGGAGAGCGAGAGAGATAAGACACTGAGGACAGACGGACGCGGAGCCCCACATGCAAAGGGTCTGTCCTGTCATCATGGGTGTTATTTTGTGTGTTTAATAGGTCACAATAAACAACCTGACACAATTTGGAGAGGTTTGCTGTTGTTTATCAAAAGCTACATAGGGGATACCCAAATATCAGGTGAAAAAACGGCCTGATATTTGAGTACCTCCTCTGTAACTCATATGGTAGACAGGGACAGGGAGGATACGCCTATCACTCGATATTAAACCACGCTATAAACATTTGACACGTCGCCTTAATGTAACAGACAAATACACGTATTTATGTAGTTAACTGAGACCCATGTTACTATGGTAACCCTGCCGAGTCTTCCACGTCGCTGTTTGTTCCGTTTAATTCAAAGTGCAGCAGTTAAACAATTTGAAGGGCAGCAGAAGCTCCGCTCTGTGTGCATCTTGCGCTCCCGCGGCCAGGGGATACACGAGTACATTGGCACGACACCGCTGACTGAAACACACGTTCTGTCAGAGCGTCTAAACGAAAAAATTATAAAGTCAATACTTATAACGTTAGCATTGTTTTCAAAAACAGTTGCTAAATGCCTGAGCTCACTGACAACTTCACCGTAGCTAGCCATCTGTGTTGTGTCTGTGGCGGTGGCATGTAGATTGACCGAGGGAGTAAAATGTTAACCAACCAATGGGCAGAAGTTAACCCCTTAAGACCAGCCCCTCCTCATTTGCATAATGAGGCAGAAATGCATGTAGAAATGTAAAAGTGACAGGCAGAAATGTAAAAGTGACAGGCAGAAATAAATACCAGGGGTGAAAATAAATAGGGTAGAAAATGCAACGGAAGAATAAAACAGACAAAAAAATTAAACACACACAGAAATAAATACATTTAAAAAATAAGTAAGGAATAAATAAAGTTGAAGATTATAACGGACAATAAATAAATAAGGTAATTATTACAAAGGTGAATAAATAAAGAAGCTAATTAAAAGAGATATATACATTTATGTCTCACTGTATAATTTAATTTCTACCTACATTTATTTCTTCATTGTATTTTTTGGGGCAATTAATTGTGTGCTTATTTATTTATTGAGCATTTATTTATTTCTGTATTTATTTTTAAATATGAAAGACATGGTCCTCCATACCTGTAAGGTGTGCTTGTTCAAATTTTTAGGCTAAGTCCACGTTTCCTCAAAACTACCTACTGCAGCTTTAACCAACCCTTTAATCAAGAGTGGCTATTGATTTAATTTTATTTGCAGTCACATATACATTAATGGAAGGCACATTTTTATGTATATAACAAAGATGTCTAATCTCTATGTTTCCTTCTGTGTAGATGTATAACTTCACCAGCTTTGCCATGTCACTAAACGAGCTGGAGCCCGGCATGGAGAGACTACTGGCTCCAACAGACTGCCGGCTGAGGCCCGACATCAGAGCCATGGAGATTGGAGACATGGGTAACACCAACCTCACATAAACATGCAGAGAGAAGCTCTCTCTCAAACTGTTCCTTCCACACATGGCTGCATTAGCAGGACCCTCCTGATTCTGTAATGGCACCTTCATTTGTATTTTGTGTTTTTTATAGACTTGGCGAGTACAGAGAAGGAGCGGTTAGAGGAGAAACAAAGGGCCTCGCGTAGGGAACGCTCCACAGATGAAGAGGAGTGGTCCACCAGGTGAGTGTTGGTTACAAATTTTGAGGTGTCTTTTCAAGAGCTTTCAGATAAAGGCCCTCTTAGATGTGCACATCATTACATAAATCTGATGCCAATTTAACACGATGGCTTCGTTTTAAACAACAATTCAAAAGTCACAACGGCAATCCTAATGTGTCGGACTGAGTAATAATTTGGTATAATTTAAAGGCTGCAGCTCACAATAATGAACATTCATGTACATTTACATTCATACATTAACACAAATAGGATCATACACACACACAACACACTATTGTAAACACATATACCACTCTTTAGAGGCGGAGCTCTCTTTCAATATTCTATATGTTGTTATCCCTGTATCGACAACCACCTTCCTATCTGTATGTCATTCCTGTGTCTTTGTTGCTGCCAATATAAAGCTGGATACAACATATATAATCCTGGTAGATTTCTTTGTATCATGATGTTGTGAATGCTGTATTTCTGTTTACATCGCAGTAGGTGTCACAAAAGATAAATTAGTTGCCGTCGTGATAACTTACCATAATTGTAAAATCTTGTCTTATCAGTATTACAAACCGTTTAGTGTTTTGTCGTCTGATAAGCCTTTGTACGCATCCATTTGTTCCTCAATCTTTTTTATTTGTGTCACTGAAACCTTTAAACCCAACGAGCTGATTTTGGTCTGAATGCCCACTAAACAGCTTGTTGTTCGAGTATACTTCACTGGGTTAAAAACATTAAATTAAGTAATGGATAAGCACATTTATTAAAGACTTAATTAGATATAATACATGATTCAAGCCTTCTGTGATTGCTCACCTCCTACACGCAGTTGCTAGTAGCCAAGGAGGATTTAACCCTCATGTTGTCTTCCCGCCAACCTGCACATTTTGGTTTTTCTGAGGCAAAATTTCAAATGAAAAACCTTTTTAATCAACGTTTTGGTTGTCTTTTTCGACCCTTTTGTGTCTTTCCCCCGATTGTTTTTGTCACTTTTTCAACGTTTGTGACTTTCTCTGAGCCTTTAGAACTTTTTGTTGTTTTTTTCCCAAATTTTAAAGCTCAAGTTCTTTTATCAATTATTTATTTCCCCAAATGCTATAAAATTGACAAAAAACACACAAATTCATTGAAAGAACTCATTATTTATTTAACTTGTGAGGAAAGTTGTAGGGAACCATCCACGTTACTTTTTTAAGTAATTTGTTTTAACAAGGGTTAAAACAGGTGATTATCTTCACTCAAGTTTCTGCACGTGAAAGTTGCCGGAAGACACTAGTTTTTAAACATAGCCATCCTGAGAAATAGGGGGAGTTTTGTGGGGCTGATAGTCATTAGGCAATGGCTTGAATGTAACGGACGTTCATTAATATCCAAAAGTTACTCACTAAAGCTTTAAAAATAAATCCTGCATGGTTTATGTCTCTCCAGGTGGTTTCAGCTGGGAACAAACCCTCACACAGGAGCCGAGGACTGGCTGTACACAGGTGGATACTTTGACAGGAATTACACTGACTGTCCCAACATTTATTGACATCGGAGGAGGTGCTCAGTGGAAGATCTCGTCCTCTCTGATAGGATTCACTTTATTTCTCAGCATCTACGATTTTGTGTCTTTGTGACGTCCAGACGCTCACTGGTACTGTGTCTTTTGCTTGAATCCATAAAAAGCTGATATCAGAATGTTATCAAACCGTTTTTCAGATGAATACTGACTGTGCACTTGGTCCACAGGAGAAATGTCATATAAAGGAGAATTATAGAGTTTACTTATTTGTAAATGTTGACATAAACATCTTCCATCTTTATATTCCCTAATCATGACAATAATAGTCCCCATATATGTTACTCATCTGTCGAGGGTTTTTAAACCTGTGTGTGTGTGTGTGTGTGTGTGTGTGTGTGTGTGTGTGTGTGTGTGTGTGTGTGTGTGTGTGTGTGTGTGTGTGTGTGTGTGTGTGTGTGTGTGTGTGTGTGTGTGTGTGTGTGTGTGTGAGAGAGAGTGAGAGTGTGTGTGTGTGAGAGAGAGAGAGAGAGTGTGTGTGTGTGTGTGTGAGAGAGTGAGAGTGTGTGTGAGAGAGAGAGTGTGTGTGTGTGTGTGTGTGTGTGGTGCAGGACAGAAAGCTCAGACTTCTAGAGGATATATTCTCAGTTTTAGTTCAGGTGCCCAACACTAATCTTACCTATAGACGTACTTCTTGTACAGTGGCATTTAAATATCAGGGGTTATTTAAACACATCTGCTACTTTTTATATATATAACTATATATTAGATGTGTATTTTTGTTAGCTGTTAACATCCCTAAAATGTCACATGTGATACATTTTCTGTGAATAGAGTAGAGATGAAAGCTGCTTATAACCATGTTTACCTTCACGGTAAACACATTGTTGGTACATATTATTGTCCGCTGTTACATAGATAATGTGTATAGTAATTGGTGCATGCATATCCACCAAGATGATTATTTACACACGTTAAAGCCATAAAAACCTTTTCTGCACAAGTTTAATACTGTAAATGGCTTCACATAAAATGTTAAAGCGAAAGGATACAGCGTGTTTTGGTTTAAATTCTGACACTTTGAGAAACCTGTTGATGGGATATTCTGAGCCATACAGTCCAAACAATATTAATGAAAAGTTCATATTAATGGATTTTGTAACTCCTATCCTTTTGTCTTACTTAAGACAAACTAACTGTAAACAGGAAATATAACGTTGCCATAGAGCCAGATAGTTAGCTGTGTTGCTTGCTTGTATTTGTTTATTTTGCAAATTGGCGCCATTAAAAATGAATTAGCTATTAACAGTTCCTGTTTGCAATGTACCCATAAAACTATAACTGGATGACTTTGTTACTGAAGAAACGTTAAAAACATGATGATTCTCAGGAATATTCTTGCATTAAAAGAAGCGTTTTAATTTTTATGATTTCTAAGCGGATCTTTGGACGTTTGTTTGCGAGATAATGATATCTCCGGGAAGTGCAAGCCGCGCCAAATCTAAAATTTGTGTTATATATTTTTTGACCGAGTTATGACTCCGGGAAGGAATAGGAAGTTTGAGGCAAATTGCGGCTTACATCTCTCCTTTCGTGGCTCCCTGCCGAGGCACCGTTCAAAAACTTCTTAAAGAGAGAGCTGCTACCTACTGACTCCTGATTATAGCCGTTTGTCTTCACACGTGGACAAGTAACTTGACTATTTCCAGAGGTTCCAATTTGATGCCCAGAGACATTTTTCAATCAACAAAAGCTGTTTTCGGACACAGCGGCAGCAACAAAAGACAGAACTGTAGCCATCATAAACCTATGCAAACCGATCCATCTAATCTGCCCTCGTGAAATGTGAAGAACGACAATAAAACACTTAACTCCTCTTTAGCTTGTAGCCAATGTGTGCTTCAGACACTACAGAGAGCCGTTAATGAATGTTGTGTGCTGATGTTAGAACACTTCCATATATACAGCAGATGTTAGTACATGTTCCTTTGTATTTCAAAGCACTAACATTGCATGAACATGCACATTTGAACACTCACAGTCCAATGCACATATTGTACAGTGAAAATATATTCTACATCATGTAGATGCTCTTGAATTTACTCAGAATTTAAAGCACTTTGTGAGGCCTGCAGACACTCAAAGGTGCAGGTTCGCTCTGATGGTTCTCACACTCTTTACCCTCTTGTTTCGTCTAGCATTTAATTGAAAATGTGTAGACTGTATTGATCTATTGTTTTGTTTAGTTTTTCCTCATACTGTTACCTATACACAAACATATGGATACATGGCATATTTGAGAAATAAATGATGCACTGTTCAAATTACCATCACTGTTGTCGTTTGAATCATCTTATGTTATTTATACCAGTGATCCCCAAATAACAGGTTGAAGATGATTTATAGGATTTGAAAGAAAATAACATTAAACATTTTATTTTTTCTAATCTTTAATGAGTTCTTGTGAAAAAATCTGAAAACCTTAACCTCTCAGGCCTCTAAAATAAGACAAGACTATTTAACCTGAGAAATTGCTGTGTCGCAGTATCTTAAGTTATAAGAAGGCAGATACAAAGAGTGCAAGAGTACACAGCAGTCTAAGATAACAGGTGCAAATAAAGTGCAATCCAACTATACACAATTTCTAAAATGCTAAAAACTGATTGCCAGTATAGAGGATATATTGTTTGTACAGCGTCAAATCTGATGTAGTGGAAAAGTCATGAAGTGCATTGTTAATAGCTTCTAACTGATTCATAACGTACTTAATTTATAAACCATTAATAGAACCTTTCGTTACAATAAACGGCAAATGTGTGTTATCTCTACCGAACATTCGCATTGGGGTTTAAAGCCCTCATTATTGACATACGGTTGGACCAATTACAGTGAAGCACCGGCGCCAGATAGCCAATCACGAGCATCTTTACCGTGTTTGCCTGTTCTCCGGCTGAACGATATTTCAGTGAGTACATGTAAGTATAAACATCATTTTTTTCTTTCTATATGTATATCAAATAATTTGATACAACAAAACCAGGTGCGTTTTTATTTCCCGTGTGTGGAATGTAAAACTGCAGCTCAGTGGTGACCACGCCGAGCTGAAAACAGCCAGGTCACTGCAGGATGCAGAGTCATCCATGGCTACTGCTCCAGTAGCAGGTTCATTATGGGAGCACTGGGATCAGCTTTGTTCCAGTCCTACTTCCATTTCAAAACTGTTTCTGTCTTTATTATATCATCTGGTAAAAATTGTGTATTGTGCAAGTTGCACAATAGGTTATATAATAATTAGTTATATGTGAAAACCTACTTGGTAATAAACCTGATTCTGATGACCTTTATGGTTATTTATTATGACCCATATGTTTCTATGTAGTGAGGCCTGTCTGAGGCCTTCCTCCTCTTTGTACCCCCTGCAGCAGTCTGTCCCCTTCATCATGGCTTCTGGAGCTTTGTTCCCCAGCATGGTGTCTGGGTCCCGCGGCTCCTCCAGCAAGTACCTGGTGGAGTTTCGGGCCGGTAAGATGACCATGAAGGGCAGCACGGTGACCCCTGACAAGCGCAAAGGCCAGGTTTACATACAGCAGACCGACGACTCTCTCATCCACCTCTGCTGGAAGGATCGCACCACCGGGAACGTGGATGATGTAGGGGACACCTCCGGCATGTTATACAGGCTCCACCTGTCTTTGACTTTTTAACATTAACCCATGTTCATGTCCTAATTTAGGACCTGATCATCTTCCCTGATGACTGTGAGTTCAAACGGGTGAACCAGTGCACCACCGGACGAGTCTATGTGCTGAAGTTCAAAGCTGGCTCCAAAAGACTCTTCTTCTGGATGCAGGTATGCAGCAGGCACTTTTGTATTCATGAAGCTTTGGTTTTTATTTGTTAAAAAGACACAATGAGAAAGGTAAATGTACAAGAGATAAACCTGTATTATGCAGGCAATGACACTGTTGCTGCCATTTCATGCATTCACAGAACAAAAAAAGCAAATAGCAAGTTGTTTTGTTACATGCTTTTTTTTCAGAAATGAAGGAATAGATAAGGCTGGTCATAGTCTTACTTTTTATTATTATTAACAAATCTATGAAACGACCAAAAACAAAATTTTTTTCCAACTTACAAGTATTGCCTATGCCTCATGTAGTATGCCAAAGCCTCATGTAGGTTATCCGACTGTGCCACAGAGCTCCATTGTTGGATTGTCGGAAAAAACTATTAAAAACACATCAATGAGCCCCACTGTTGAGTGACATGTGCATTCATCACAACGAGGGCATTGTAGTTTATTTTGAGTCAATCCCACACACACACTCCTGCTGCCATAAATATTCACCAGAGTACCAAATGTGTATTAATCCACAGCTGAAAATAGTCCCCAGTAAATGTGCTACTTACTCCTGTTTGTGTAGCTTTTCCTCACTTAATGAAATTTACATTTTTAAAAGGAGCGTTTATGGTTGGTTAAATATAGAATACTGCCAGCCCTATCATTTAAACAATTGAAAGTCTAACCAACCCTTGCAACTTTCCAATTTATTTTTAATTCAAATCAACAAAGACGAGATTATTAGTATATTATTACAAAATGATATCAATGCCTAATGTAGAAGAACTACTGAATGAACATAGTGTAAACATCAGATCTGAGTATTGTTTTTCTGATCTCAGGAGCCAAAGAGTGACAAGGATGAGGAGCACTGCCGTAAGGTGAACGAGTTTCTCAACAACCCTCCCATGCCCGGTACTCTGGGTAGTGGCGGCAGCGGAGGGCACGATCTGTCTGCTCTGGGGGGTAACAGATGCTCACATAACTGTTAATTCCTGTAATGTGCAAGAACCTGAAATATTGCCATCATAAAACATCTAAAAACCTAATTTAATCCTGATGCTGGATGTCACCTGTTGTTTTTTTTAAGGGGAAGGCGGTCTGCAGAGCCTTCTGGGTAACATGAGCCACAACCAGCTCATGCAGCTAATTGGACCAACTGGACTGGGGGGGATCGGTATGTACCTACAAAGAGGATAATATCTTGGTAAGTGCAGTTTGATGCTCTCAGGAGGAGAATAACATGGCTGTTTCTTTCTGAATACCAGGTGGTCTCGGGGCACTTGCTGGTCCAGGATTGGCCAACCTCCTGGGCAGCAGCAGCAGCAGCAGCAGTGTTCCTGCAGCCAGTAACTCCTCCTCAAGGTATCTCTTTCCTCTTTAACATCCAAGAAAGATATACTGTTTTTGTTTTTTTTGTTGTTTTTTTTTACAGTTTCTGTTGTCTAAAACAGCTTCTGGCTATGTACCTTATATTTATTGGCCTACTTGGTTGTTAGTGGCATCACATTTTTATTATACTATATGCTGATAAAACACATAAAGGAGATGTAAATCAGGTTTTAATGTCAGTACATAATAATCAAAGATTGAGTGCATCTTTGTAGACCATTTTAAACCAGTTGAAAGTATTGACTTTGGAAATAGCTTAAAAACAAATATTATCAAAAGGTCCACTTATAGTATATATATGTATATTAGCTTTAATCTAATGGAGAAAGCTTTCAGCTGAAAACCCTCAGAAGAATTTCAGTAAGTATAATTATTTTGTTCAAAAAAAGAGAAGTTGATGGTGAAACAGCAATTTCCAGTTCCTTCACACACAGCCACATCTAATGCTGCAACTAACAATTAATCTGCTGATTATTTTTCAGTATGTTAAAGCCTAAGGTAACGTCTCTGGGTTTCTTGTTCTGTCTGACCAACTGTCCAAAATTCTAAGATATTCAGTTTACTCTCATATGAGACAAAAGATATCTGTAGATCATCACATTTAAGAAGCTCTAACTAAGGAATGTTTGGTGTTATTGTTTGAAAAAATGACTTATACGGTTAAGTTTTTGTAAATCAATGAACCAATTATTTGTTGCAACCCTACTCTGATACTAGACTAAAACCAGAGTATGGTCAACATGTTTGGCTAAAAAATGACTTAAATGATTATCAAAATAGCTGCTGATTAACTTTCTGCTGATCATCTAAACAGCGCTAGTTAGAAAAATAAATCCAAATCCACATCAGTGACTGGAAGAACTTGTTCTCTGGTTGTTATTTCTGTCATGCTCACTGTTCTCCACACCTTGTACTAAACACATCACTCTGAATTCTTAGAGGTTGTCGAAATGCATTCCTCCAAAAGATAAAGGTAACTGAAGCAGAGGTAAATTATGTAGGAAGGAAAAGTGGTACGACAACAGAAAAACGTTACGTAATGACATACAAAATCACAGGTGGATGTGTATTAGTGTCTCATGTGAAAAACTTTCATAATTGTCCAGCGATGTTTTTTTCTTTCCTCTCAGTCCGTCCACAGCTGTCACCCCCACCTCCACCTCTGCTGCCAGTCGGCTCGGCTCCACCCAGGTGCCTACCACCCCCATCACTCCCTCCGCCACCACAGTGGCCTCGCCCACGGCCACCACCCCTGCTGTGTCCTCTGTGACAGCGGGGGCAGCCAACGCCACACAGCCCATCCAGCTGAGAGACCTGCAGAGCATCCTGGCCACCATGAACGTGCCCGCCAGCGGACAGGGAGGTGAGCAACCGAGGCTCCTCACAAGTAGACAAAAATTTGAATCAACCACCAGAGGGACAATATATAATTAGGCCTAATTACTGTAATTCCACAAGTAACTATGCAGCAAATAATTACCATTGTGAAAGCAACAGTCTCTGTAATAGTGTGTAATTTAAGCATAATAAATTGAATGTGTTGCAGAAGCAGGAACCTCCTGCAAATACAACAATCTGCCACTGTTTTAAATTTCATATAACTGTACTACACATCCTGCGTCATGGATACCATTTATCACCCTCACATTGCCCAGAGATTCACATTTAAAACTAGAGAATACTAGAGATGCACTGATTAAATATTATACTGAATTTTATGCTGGTCAAATGCTGTGAATAAATAATATTGTAAAGGCTAGCATACACAATGCATAGGAATTATATATACAGTAGGCTAGCAAATAACAATAAACCCCCTTTTATCTACAGTATCTTAATGCAGTGTAACTACTTTAGCATGTAAATGCACATAAAATACAAAATACAAACGTCACCATTTGCCATTATATTAAATCAAAAGCCGCATGCAACCTAGCTAGCAGGGGAAGCTAACCAGCTAACAATTAACTGACAACATAAGTTATTCAACTTGCATTTCTCATGGACGCACACGCGATTTCCAATGGCTAGTTATCCCTCAGACAACGAGTCTCTTTTATCTTTCTCTCACTTTTCTGCATGCCTGCGCTCTCTAACAATCACTGCTTGTAGACGGCCTTTTGTACACATTACCTGTTTTCCCTGTTGTCAAATAGAAGTTTAGTTTGCTAAATATGTCACATTTTTTTAGTTGGATATTGGATGTGACGAGAAGGATAGATGTGTGTGAATTTCCCACACCAGGAGTAATTTATATAGTTCTTTTTTATAGAACATATATCAACATAGTGCAGCATTTAGCAGGTAAAGAGCCAGATATTTCCCTCAGGAGCTGGTGGAGACCAAAAACAGAGCTAAAACTATCCCTTCTTGGGATTTGGGTGTTATAAATTAACTACTACAACTATAATTTCTAATTATAGTTCCATTATCTTTATTGTGACTGTAATTGCCACCGTTTATAATATCCATCCAGAATCATATAACACTGACAGGGAACATTTTACTAGACAATGAGTACTTTTACTTGTGATACTTTTTGAAAGTACATTTTGCAATTAATACTTACATCACCCAATTAAGATTTTAAATACAAAACTTTTCTTGGAGTATTTTCACAGTGTGGTATTAGTACTTTTACTGACATAAAATATCTAAGCACTTCTTCCACCACTGGATATGTTTATAAATTCCTAAAACAAGTTAATTTATTAAGGTTCCATGACTTGAGAGCTGTGATTTTCCTACTGCAGTTAAATGCATCAGTGGCTAGTACTTTAGTTAAAGACAGTTAAACATTCAAATTTCTGCTCCTCGTCTAAATGGCATGAAAGCCATCAGATAGATTTTAGATTTTACAGCTGTAGGAAAATGTGGATGTTTTTAGACTAACCAGTCAGTTGTGGTGTTTGTTCCCTGCAGTGGACCTCGCCAGCGTCCTGACCCCTGAGATCATGGCTCCCATCCTCGTCAACCCTGAAGTGCAGCAGAGGTTGATGCCTTACCTGCCGTCTGGAGAGTCCCTGCCTCAGAGCACCGAGGAGCTCAGTAACACGCTCAGCTCGCCTCAGTTTCAACAGGTGAAGCGTGCCGCCGAGCGCCCTCTGTAGCTTACAGTCAGATTGTAACTCAATAAAATCGTCCATAATTCTGAGAAAGTTTATTTTTCAATTCAAAATGTTGTTTTTCTGTCTTCTCACTTTGCCATTGAACAACCTTGTATTTTAAGAAATATGGATGTACTGTATATAGAATGTGAGAATATGAGTGACTCTCTCTCTCTCTCTCTCTCATATTGTTGTACTGTATTTTCCTCGTCGGTCCTCAGGCGATGAGCATGTTCAGCAGCGCCCTGGCGTCCGGCCAGTTAGGGCCTCTCATGAACCAGTTCGGTTTGCCTGCAGAAGCTGTGGATGCAGCTAACAAAGGAGGTCAGTGTCACTTCAACTAACTAAAAAAAAGTCAGAGCATAGTATGTCATAAAAAAACATTTTCAAATATATTTTTAAGACATCATATACTACGAATTTTTTTGTGATTTTAGTTATGACATACTATACTATGACTGTTTTGACTTCTTATGACATACTATACTATGAAATTTGAATGAGATGCTATACTATGACCTTTTTATATTTTTATGACATACTCCACATACTCTGACTTTCTCATGAAATGGTTATGACATACTATACTATGACTTTTTTATATTTTTGCAACATACTCTACATACTATGACTTTTTATGATTTTATGACATACAATACTATCACGTTTTTGATTTTTTGTGACATTTTTAGGACATAATATGCTGTGACTTTTTAATAACTTTTTACAGAATACTATACTATGACTTTTTATGACATACTACACTATGACTTTGATATTTTATGACATACTATAATATGGCCCTTTTTATGACTTTTCTTAAGACTTACTATACTATAGCTTTTTATGACTTTTTTATGACATTATACTAGGACTTTTTAATGACATACTATATTGTGACTTTTATATTTTGTATGTCATATTACAATACTATGTCCTTTTTATATTTTTATGACATACTTTACTATGACTTTTTTATGACATACTATACTATGACTTTTGATATTTTTGACGTACTATTATACTATGACCTTTTTATATTCTATTACAAACTATACTATCTCTCTTTTATGACTTTTTCATGACATACTACACTATGACTTTTTATGACTTTTCTTGAGACATGCTATACTATGACTATTATGACATACTACATTCTATGATTTTTAACATTTGTATGACATACTATAACTTTTTAAGGACATACTATACCATGACTCTTTATAATTTTATGACATAATATATTATGACTTTTTATATGTGTATGACCTACCATACTGTGACTTTTTAATAACATACTATACCATGACTTCTTATATTTTTATTACATACTATACTATGATTTTGATATTTTATGACATAGTCTACTATGGCTTTTTAAATATTTTTATGACATACTGTACTGTACATACATTTTTGATTTTCATGACATACTATACCATGAACTTTTTATAAAATATTACATACTATAGTATGGCCCTTTTTATGACTTTTATTAAGACATACTATACTATGACTTTTTATGACTTTTTTATGAAATTCTATATTGTGACATACCACACTGTCTTTTTCATATTTTTTATGACATACTATACAATGACTTTTTATGACACATACTATGATTTTTAACATTTGTATGACATAATATACCATGACTTTTTATATTTTTATGACCTACTATACTATGGATGACAATTTTATGACTTTTTATGACATACTATGCTTTGATGTTTTAACATTTTCATAACATACTGTACATACATACCTTTTATAACACTATGATTTTTTAAAAGACTTTTTATGACATACTATGACATTTCTATAACTTTTTATGACATATACGAAGACTTTTTTATATTTTTATGACACACTATATGTACAATGAATAATTGATCATGAAAACAGTTGCAAACGGTTTTAACATTTCTGTCACGGCAGATGTCGAGGCTTTTGCCAAAGCCATGGAGACGGAGACAAAGTCGGACCAGGATGGAGACTCCAAAGACAAGAAAGATGACGATGAAGACATGAGTCTGGACTAAGAACTCTTACATGTATTATTATTTAAGTTATTTATTCAGCTGATTCAGCTGGTATGTAACTATTAAACATCAATGTTAAAGATTATGGTTAATATAGTAGAAACTGTCACTAAGACTCCTCTCCCTCGCTGATTGTGCCATGTTCGTCCTCCAACAGTGTGTTGAATTCAAATAAATGAACATGTATTCTACCTGCAGGAGAGCTGGTGCTGACACGAGGGAACAGTAAAACGATGAGAAACAAGGTTGACCGTTATGTTTATTCTCCAGTTCTGTGACCGATTACTTCACTTACTGATACAGTTTTGAGACGATGAAATGACGTCATATAAATTGATTGTTGACTCAAAAAAAACATGACTTTTCACTGTCTGAAAATATATTTGAAAAACATTCATTTTACAGTATGAAAAAAAAAACACTGAATATTTGACACCAACAATACAAGATCTATTTGGACTTTTTTCACAATACATTTTTCACAACTGCAGACAAACTGTTTGATTAGGTTTCCCAGACAAGAACAACTTCGACATTTAAAAAATCTCTACAGCAGCAAGACTCAGAAAAGTCAACATTAAATATCACTTATGATAAGATGGTTAACCATTTCACTGCCATTGTAATTTCAGGCACTTTTTTCTCCATATTTGTCCTAAATCAGAAGAGTTACTACACAAGTACTACAGTCAGGTTAATACTGTCTGGTACTTGTTATCTGTGAAAGCACAATCAGTTACCTTCCATTGACTTATGTGATTTCAGTGAGGATACTACAGTAACAACTTTGAAACATCTCTTTGGGTTAGATTTTATAAGCAATTCAAAGATATGAGAAAGAAAAATTCCTGAGAACTGAAAAATACAGCAACTAGTCTGAATAGGAATAAATTGCATTGCAGTGGTTTTAAAAAAAATAAATTGAAAACATATCCTTGGTTAATGACATGAAAGATAAAAAAAATAAAAACACATTTACTATAAATAATATGCCATCACAATCCTGTTTCTGACTGGACACAAAACTGCCACAAGAGTCTGATCCAATATTTTCTTTCTATTCACAAGTTAAATATATATGTGGCTAGATTGTTTTTTGGAGATTAACAAATAAAGAACCTAAATTAAAGGTCACTTCCATCCTTCTCTAACAACAAACTAAAATCATGTTTTCCACCAACAATCTACAGTATCATGTATTAGTCTAATGGCTAAAGCTTCAATGTCACAGTGGGTTTTAAAAGGCATTTACAAAATCAACAGTATGGTTCTCTGTAATTCCTAATAAATAGTATACCGACTGTGTATAGCAGTGAGAAAGGTGCAGGAGAAAAGTCTTCCACAAACATCACAGCGTATGTTTCATTTAAATAGAATACTAAGAAGCACCAAAAGAAAAATCAGTCACAGAAAACAAAAATAAAAGCACAATAAACGTGCTCATTGAACATCTCTAACATAGAGTTCATGACTGCATCGACATCAGAACGTCACACGTAGAAAAACACATTCACAGAGACACACATGCCATTAAATCTTAAAATATGTGAGTCCTTATTATTGTTGTCCTTATTATACAGTGAGCCACCTGACTGAAAATAAATACTACCAGAATTATTTGTTTCCAATACCACAGGGAGCCATCACCACACACAGTCCTTTACCTTACCACACTCACACTTGCTGATGTTATTAATGAAACCAGAGAACGTCCGACACCATATCCAGTCTAACCCTGCTGCACCAGCCTGCGGTAGTGCGGCATGACTTTGCTCTCGGGGAGGTAAAGTCCCATCTCCAAGGCAACCAGAACCGGGAACTCCAGCGGAATCAACTCCCGTCTGTTGATACGGAAACGCTCCTCCAGCTTCTGCTCGTCAACAGGGAAAAACCAGAGGAATGCATGTTATGATGCAGTAAGAGCGTTTAAATAAAATAACATGCAGATGATCATTTGCCCTAAAAAAATAAAAATAAGTATCCCCTGTGTGATGCCCATGCATCCAACAGAAAGGTTTATTTCTTCAATAGTGATCATAATGACTTTATTTATGACATACTATACTATGACTTTTTATAACATACCATGATGTTATGGCAAAGCTATACAACTTTTTATATTTTTATAACATACGACTTTTTATGACTTACTATACTATGAATCTTTAACAATATTTTTGTTTACTATGACATTTTTATGACATACTATGACTTTATGACACTTACAATACAAAGATGTTTTAATGACATACTGTATACTATGGCTTTTTATGACATTAACAATGACATACTATACTATGACTTTTTATGACATACTATACTATGACTTTTATTACATACCATGACTTTTTAATGACCTACCATATTATGACTTTTTATGACACTATACTAGGACGTGTTTATGACTTTTTAGGACATACTATACAATGGCTTTTTTATTAAATACTATTATTTGAATAAAAACTAATGAAAAACTATAATAACCTTGGTTTGGTACTGCCAATTTGTTTTGTCATGGTCAAAAATAAATAAATAAAAAAAGAAAAATCAGGGCAGAGAATCGTGATATCAATTCTAAGCAAAAATCTGGATTCATATTTTCCCCCAAATCATGCAGGCTTACTGTATTGTATATGTTCATTTATACCGTTTTAGAACATTATAAAACTACTATATTATTTCTAATATATGTCTATATAAATACAGACAAACACACCTGAATGATTAGGTATAATTACTCAATCATAAATATTATTTTTATGTACACCATTTACATATACATGGCTGACTTTGCTGCTATTAATTACACCACTAGGCCACTTTTGCCTTGTAATTATATTGCCCAGCACTACTATACAAAAGCAATTAATTGAAATTTTATAAGTGATTACGATTTTGGCTCCGATCACAAAAACACAGCGATTGCCACCTCTCCTCCAGTATTTTAAAAAATGTCATAAAGTCGTAATTATAGGACTCTGCAGAGGTGTCTGCTCCACGAACTCAAGAGAAACCGCTCATCATCCGCTCTCTCTCCCCGTTAAGGGTGAGCAACTGGGACAGCGACAGGACATCACTCCCGAAGTCATGGCAACCAAATAAACAACAGCGCGAGTACAGCAGTTTCTCCTCAGGCAGAGTGACAAACAGCAGCAAAAGCCTCGATGGTTGATTTACCACAAACCCCGTGAATTATGAAAGCTAGAGAAAATAGCGTTATAGGCACTGACTTTGATGAATTTACTGTTTATCAATTCAATTTTATTTATAGTATCAATTCATAACAAGAGTTATCTCAACACACTTTACAGATAGAGTAGGTCTAGACCATACTCCATAATTTACAAGGACCCAACAGTTCTAGTAGTTCCCTCCAGAGCAAGCAACAGTGCGTCAGTCCTAGGCTCTTGGTAGGCGGTGTTATCAGACCCCAGGTAAGACAACAAGCTAACGTGCATAAGGGTTAAAGGCCAACGTTTCTCCACTGAGATCTGTTTCTGTGGAAACTTTACTTACATCGATAAGGTGTTTGACTTCTGGCTTCCGCAGATCGCTGCTGATCTTTGCTGCCAGCAGCACACACGCCGCCGCCACCAGCTTCCTATTATGCTTGTTGAGGCGTCCCTTCAGCACCAGCTTCTCAAAGTAAACAAAAGCCATCGCTATGGTGACCGGCTGCAGACCGCAGTCTTCGCTCATGGCTCCCATCTCCCTCTTTAGGCTAGCGGAGAGAAGTCACAGTTACTGATTGGCTTTCTAAGAAAGAGTGCACTGTGTTTGAACCAGATTAAAAACCACAAGAAGTCAAAAGGCTGTTAGAGGACATTTTGAAACTCAAAGGGGGCGTGTAATCTCTCTGCACCTTCTTATCTTGCTCAAAGTCAGCTTGATGTGAGGAAACTTCTCCTTGAAAGTCTCATTCATGTCCTTCTTCAGATCAGATGGTTTCACATACTCAACAACAGTCGTCTGCAGAGATAAAAAACAAAAAAAACAAATCAGCCCGGCAGTACAGAAGTGACTTGTGTCAGCATGAATTACAGTTGCAATAGAGTTTCACAGTTGCATATATAAACTGCCTCGGTAGGTAATAAGCCTTTCACACACACACACACACACACACACACACACACACACACACACACACACACACGCTGGAGGTTACAGTCTTGTGACATGATCTACTCCGCAGCAATAAAATCATGTGAATGGGACATAATGGGTGTGATTTACTCCAACAGTGCTGGAGGTTGGTTTAAGAAGCAGAGATCTGCTATTAAAACCTCAAATAAAAAATGTTCCTGTTCCTAGTTTCTGAAACTAATAAGAACTGTCCACGTGAGACAGCACTAAAGAAACCAGCATGGCTGCGTTGGTTCTGACTTTATTTTATTTTTTTATTTTTTTACATGTACAGTCAGCAGTAAAATATATCAATGAGACTAGATATCGTCTTAGATTTTGGATATCGTAATATGACACAGGAGTTGTCCTTTCCTGGTTTTAAAGGCTTTCATTTTCTGACCCTACCAGACTGTTCTTAAAGTTCTATTATTTGCATTTACCCACTTAATCATTATATCCACATTATTGATGATTATTTATTACAAAGCTCATTGTGTAAATATTTGTAAAGCACTAATTGTCAGCCCTACAATATTGTCGCAAAAGAGATAGTTTATTTGGTCAAAAATGCCGAGATATCCAATTTTCTCCATATCACCCAGCCCTAACCACATAGAATGCAATTCAATACATCAGTTTACGATCATACTGATAGTATGATGGAAACTAGGGGTGGAATGGTACATGTATTTGTATTGAACCGAAATGGTACGGGGGTCACGGTTCAGTGCATGAATTTACACGGAGAATACACGGTATAAAAATAAATAAAACTTGCGTGCAAATTAATTACTGTAATGCAGATCTAATGTAATGCCGAACTACTGTTAGATACACAGGTTCTAGGGACACCTAATCTGGAGTCCTGCCTTAGCTAAGGCTAGCTAGCCAAGCTCCACCTACATGCAGTTTGTTGTCAGGTCGACGGTCCAGTGAGTGAGTCAGAGACAGCAGCACTAAGGACGAGTATGGTGAGTGGTGGCGACCCACAAGAGTTAGAACACCCACCGGCCTCTTTAAGAACGCGAGTTTGGGACAACTTTGAGACTGTATGGCTGCAGCCTGGAGCCTCCAGTGTCATGGCCTGGCGTCTCATGTCCTCCCCCACCCCAAAACTTCGGTCTTCGCGTCAGTTACAGTAGTACAGGCGAGAGAGTGGTGAATAAGACGAGGACTGTGTCAGCATTGTTCAGCAGTTGTTGGGAATGTGAGTGGAAATACATCTAACATGCTAACGCATACCCAACACCATCACCCAGATATACCAATGACTGGAACGAGACAAAAAAACTGGCTAACTTCTCCTCCCTACAGTGCCTAACCAGCAGCAAATACAAACAGGGCTTTAAGTATTTGCTGCATGTACTTAAACCTTGTATAACATGCCATCCTGGCCACATATTTTTTGGTGTTTTTCTTCCAAGTAATTTGCGCTTTCATAAACAAGAGATGCTGCATTCTCAGTTTTATAGCTGATTGGCTTGTTTTGATTACAAGTCTGGAGATTATATTGGGTACTTACATCTGACTTTACACACTTCAGGCTGTCGCAGCTAGCTCAGGGGAAAGACTGTATGACACTAGGTAGTACAGCCTGAGACATGCACAATAAATAAATTTTAAAAATTGCCTTTTGCTTTTTTGTTTTGCTTTTACCTCCATTATACCGAACCGTGATGTCTGAACTGAGGTATGAACCAAACCGTGACTTCTGTTGACCGTTCCATTCCTTATGTAACATCCTTTACTTACATCCATTCCCTGTCTGCAGTCTTTGTCACACGCATCTACCCAAAGTTACCAGGAGAAACCAAGTTACTATAATCCCTTACTCGGACTATGAAAAACTAGTTTTCTTGTTATTAATAAATGAGCTTATTGGAGAAACCTGGCTGTATCCTGAATATGTAACAGACAAACTCTCACCACGTATGATGCAAATATCAGAACCCTCTTATGTCTCCCACAGGGCCACTGGGGGTCACTGAGCAGGTTAGGATCGTACTCTACCACCTCCTCTATACCTGAAAGAAAAAAGAAAAAAAAACTGATTGTGCAACAAATAACTGGGGTCGGTTAAACAGTAAAGAAACAGATATGTTTACGTTGGTGTAAATTGGAGCCATACATTGGTCCTGTGACACGCTGCTGTTCACACGAGCCGGGGTAAAGTTCCTCTGCCCGTTGCCACGGAAACGAGACTGTGGGGTGAGAGCCATACCGTTCTCTGGAGCACCGCCACTCTTCAGTCTCACCAAGGCGTTGGTCGGATAAAGGAGCTGAGCGTATGACACCACCTGAGGAGGGAAAATAAGACTGTCAACAACCTTAAAATCAGGCAGATTTATCCGAGTAATGAGAATATTTCTGTTCATAATGGCACTATACTGCATATCACACAGATATAATTTACCTTGCCATAGTCTGCAAGCTCCACACCTTCCAGGGAAGGAAGCAGGTCAGCAGCCACCACAGAAGACAGCCTCTGTCTCTGAGTCTCCAGCTTAGGATCACTGTTCAGAAAGAGTCAAACATTTTGTCATTTTCACCGCACAATAAACTCACACTGCCCCTTTCTGATGAGCGATGAGAATGATGAATCACACGGGATGATCTAAACATAAAAGCGAGTGGTGGATGTTCTCTGCTTGGGATGGTGCTTTCTTTGTACCTGAGGTGAGCCCTCTCTCCATAGGGCAGCACTGAGAAAGCAGCATATAGCGACCGCTTGGCACAAATCAGCACGATCCTGCAGGACACAGCAAGTACAGGCAGACAAAACAGATGGTGTGTCAGTCTTCAATCTGCCACAGAGTCACTGCTACTCAACAGCTACTGTACTCACAATATTCATCATCGCTGGAGCTGCACTGACAATCAGTCACTGAGCCACTTTTATGTTGATCTGATTCACTACCAAAGCTGAACAGCTATTAATGGCCCCATATTGACCTGGTATTAAAATCTGATCTGAGTAAAATGATCACAAAGGGACAGCTCTAAGTACATGGACCCAGTGAATGGACCCAGGACTCACTGAGGACACATTCAGCTGATTCCACCTGCCATTAACATCCTCCCTGAGCGGTCAGATCACAAGTGGACAGCTCTAAGTACAGGTACAAACTTTCTAAGGACGCATTGAGATCGGCTCTCAAAAACCCCATTTGGAGGTGGTTAGAGCCACGTAGTGTCCACATTCTAATATCAGCGGGAACAAGAATGATCCTGTTAAAGACCACCTACTCAACTCTGACCAGAACTACGTACTCATTCAAACTATTGAGATCCAAACACTCATGTTCAGAGGTGGTTTGGGCCATGTGTCCACATTAGGGGTGATACCAAAAATTCAGTAGTCGGTGCCAATACCAGTAAAATAACATGATTCTCTAAGATTCCATGTACTTGAACCTGACACATGAACTTCTTTAATAAAAACATACAAAACATGTACAATAGAGCATAGAACAACATAATAAAGTGCAATTAACGGTCATAGTGCAACAACTAGTGTCACAAGACACATTCCAGTGAACGTGGGAGAGGCAAATTATTTTTTGATCCCATTTGAATTGAGCCATGAAGTTTGTGAATTTAAAAAACATAATTTTTCAACCAAAGAAAATCTCATTTAGCCGTAGGTTTGTCATATGACCACTTATCTTTGTGTGAAACTGCTCAGTGAACTTCATCTCTCGTCTCACAATTTACATCGCCTAGCTTGCTCAAAAATATATAACCACCAATATTTTTAAATAAAACTTACGTTCTGGTCTGAAAAAAAACAAAAAACTATTTGTCTGTTGATGATAAAAAGGAATTGTCTAAAGTTGTGACTGTGTCTCCTATTTAAGGTAGCTGAAAATATGATTTTTTTAGCATTAATAAATTATCCAGACTGTTAGTAGTAAATCAACTTTCTGTCAATTAACTAATTGTAAACAACATTCTGGGTTTGTAAAGTTAGTGGGGCATTCATTTTTAGAAAAATCTGATGCTTATCTCTGTGGTTCCAAAGTCATGTGAGGCACAAACTGGGGCTAAGAGCGGCACTGAACCAGGAAGAAGAAACCAACAAATGCACTACACATTCACTAGAACGCTACTGTTTGCATAAAAATGTGGACAACAAACCACTCACCATCTCTTTACAACCACTGAACACAACAGTGTGTTTGGCACAACTAATAAGACCACACACACACACACACACACACACACACACACACACGATCAATAACATGAAGTCGGCAGGCTCTGGGTCTCAGGGAGACATATCAAATCTCTTACAGGGGACCATATTGCAGGACAGAAATCTACTTGTGTTAATTAGCTTAGTTATATGACCCAGATAGCTTTGCGTCAGCTCAGTAAGTAAAATGCACTGCCTCAAACTCAGACCTGTGGGGCAATTTAGGATTGCTTCATCATTGTTTTGCACACACCAGCAGAAAACACATGACACTTTACATGTACAGTATGTGGGCATGAAATGTGAGTAAAGTGGAGGAGGAATGTAAAAAATGGAAGTAAAATAATGGTTTGGCTAGTGAAAAAAAAAACATGTATATGACATGTTGTTTTTGGTATCTAAGGACAGTATGACAGAAGAGTATGAAAATATTCCAAATAAGTGAATCCAAACAAATACCATATTGTTGTTTTATAACCGGTGCCAACCGACTTAACAACAGCGTTTTATTTCAGTCCCATCATGCTGTGGAGTAAGCTTACTGTTGCTGCAATATAAGGTGTTACATTTCTACACTCCTCTTTTGGCTTTTGTAAAGCTTCCAATGATGATTCAATTTACCGAGCAGTCACCATGCAGCAGTTGTACTGCTGTTATTCCTCTGCAAGCCAAACTAAGTCTCTGTACCAGAGGTAAGCAGCTTTAAAGCAGGGGTAGAACACTGCTTGTGAGTTAAGGCATAGTTCAGTCCAAAATAAAGCGGCTTTTGATTGTATTACATTTTTCTGACAGAAAGATTTGTGCAGCATTCCTTGTGTGTTCCTCTATTGTATAGAGTATGTAAAATGTATTTGTTATGTAGATTGGAGACTCACCTACATCCTCTAGTATCGTACTGCCTCATACTTTTGATGAAGTGGACTTTCTTTGGCACTTTAGGTCCAGGAGAACCAGAGACATTCCTTAACCTGAGTAGAAATCAAGTAAGACACACGTTATTAATGCATCAACCAAACAAAAGGGATCTTCACATAATTAGGCTTAATTGGTAATCTGTGATGTACATCTCTTTAGTATCACATTGGAGGTAAAGTCTAATAGGGTATTTCCTCCAAAACAGTTCACATTATTAACCTGACAAATGGTTAAGAGGTGTGTCTTATTTTATAGCAGACAAGTGACTGTGATTTGTATCCAAGACAGTAAAACAACCTAGCTATACACTCCATCTATATAACCCATATTATTTATACTTGCCATATCATATAAGCTTATCTTATAAATGCAGAAAATACTGTAACAGAGAATCAAAGTGAATTCCTCTCATTATACCTGGTGGTTTCGTTTCATGCGGAAGTGAGTTGCCTGTTTAAAGGCCCATGTTGAAACACCGACCACTACTATCCTCACCTCTGTCGTGAATCCATAGAATTACCGGTCGGGACCGGGCTCAGAGCGGCGGGCGTTGACCTGACACGGGAGCAGGGCTGGTGTCCGGTGGGAACAGGAGACAGAGGGGTGTCCGGGGTTAGCGTCTCGGCCGCACTGCCACCCTCCAAAAATACCTCGTTTGCCCCAGCAGGTCCCGGAGACATTACAAAAGACGGTCGGGTAGGACTGACTACCCCTGGACAACTAGAGGACGAGCCACTACCTGTCGCCGCAGGTTCTGTCACCTGCGAGACCGGTTCTTGGGTATCTGCCGACGGCAGGGGCACGACCGTTGCGCCGCCGTTTCTATCCCTGAGTCGCTGCTCATCGGCGGCTTTTTGGTCGTTTTCATCGCTAGGCTGACACTGGGGTCGTCCGTCGAGTGAGATATTATTAAGGAACAACAAAGCGGCTTGTCTCCTCTTGGAGTCTTTCGTTTTCCTCCGCTGCTCTCTGTGTGTTTTAACTGATTTATTGTTATTGCCGGTGGACAGCAAACCGCAGACAGCGGTCGCCATTCTAGTTTGAAATGTGGCAGTTGCACGCAAAGGCAACTAAACGCACAGCATTAGCCCCGCCTCTCCGTGCGCGGATTGGCTGTGGTGGTATTTATGTATCTTGCTCGAAGTTGATTGGGGCTAGTATAATAGTGGGAGGTGCTCTGGAAACAAAGGAAGTATTCACCAAATTAAATTTAACTAATTTTTTTTAATGAACAGATTAAATCACTTTTTTAATCAAAGCTTAAACTTAATTACATAAAATTGTGTACAAAAAAGCTTTTGTAGGATTTATAAGCAGTAAATTATGGCCTTATTGATTGTGCATGCTTTAGATCAGTCATTGTGGCAGTGGAGCAGGTCTGTGAGGTAAGAAGGAGCCTGGTTAGGAGGGCTTTGTGGGTGAGGAGAAGGACCTTAAACTGGATTTGTTTGAAAACAGGGAGCCAGTGGAGGTTCTGAAGGACGGGAGTGTGAGGAGATGGGCAGCAGAGTTTTGAATGTATTGGCATTTATTTCAGGCTTTGGCAGATGAACCATAGAGGATGCTGTTGCAGTAGTCAATTGTGTGCTGGTTAAAAGTGACGTTGCTGTCGAAGATGACTCCCAGGTTACAGATGTGTGGGGATGGGGACAGGGTGGAGTTGATGATAGTGAGACCGACGATATGGGTGTTCTTAGAGAGGGATTTCGGGCCAATGAGCATCAAGTCAGATTTATTGTAGTTGAGTTGGAGGAAATTGGTTTGTGCTTTCTATTTGTAATAATGCAATTAGCAGGCTACTTAGCTTAGTTAAACTTAGTTAGTTGTTTTCTCTAGCTGGTGTTAATGCTTTCTGTTTGGTAATATTGCAGTTTTACATTTAGGTTGTCTATTGATTGTTCACGCAAATCCTTATAAATCATTAAGTATGTTATGTTAATACATCACAGATGCCCACCATTAGGTGGTCTAAAAGTCAACAGCTATCCATTTAACATTTGTGAACAAGTTTGAGGAATGGGAAATTGTGATGTGATATCGCAGACAATCCACTTATTCTCTCATAATACTGCAACAATAGGAGTTAAATTGGACACTTTGCAGAGGATTTAGATGTTGCTATTGACTTGCAGACATGATGCTTGAATATTTTCCTCAGAGACAGAAACTGTGAAAGCTTTTCTAACTCCTAAAAGGAAGCGATCAATTGACAGACTGATACAAATCATTCACAGTTTAATTACAAACAGCAGGCTAAAGAGTGTACTCAGCGTTAGAGTATAGTTTGTCTGTTAGGAGGCCATACTGACATGTGTGGATATACAGTACTGTAGGTAGTGGTGACAAGCTCAGAGCCGCTCATCCATTGATCCACTGCAACGCAGAGGTGGGATTTAGTCTCAGTCTAATCAGAACAATCAATCAATCTGCATCTGCAAGCTAAACCTTTCTTCAGATGATTTAAAATCTATCTATCTATCTATCTATCTATCTATCTATCTATCTATCTATCTATCTATCCATCTATCTATCTATCTATCTGTCTATCTATGTCTGTCTACTGTCTGTCTCTATCTACTGTCTGTTTTTGTCTGTCTACTGTCTGTCTATCTGTCTGTGTACTGTCTGTCTGTCTACTGTCTGTCTGTCTGTCTACTGTTTGTCTACCGTCTGTTTGTCTACCTGTCTACTGTCTGTCTGCCTGTCTACTGTCTATCTGTCTGACTGTCTACTGTCTACTGTCTGTCTATTGTCTACTGACTGTCTACTGTCTGTCTGTCTGACTGTTTACTGTCTGTCTGTCTATTCTCTACTGACTGTCTACTGGTCTACTGTCTGTCTGTCTGTCTGTCTGTCTATTGTCTACTGACTGTCTACTGTCTGTCTGTCTACCTGTTTACTGTCTGTCTGTCTGTCTGTCTACTGTCTACCTGTCTACTGTCTTTCTGCTGTGTTTTAAAGTGTCTTGATTCTGTGTAAAAAGGCACTAACACCAAAAATCAGGTAAACACATTGCTTTTAATTTTAACAACAACATAATGAAATTGTCTTCACCTTCTTGCTAATCCTTTTTTCTTCAAATCTTGCTCTGAACAGCAACAGTCTGGCACGACCAGTTTAAGGCTTTTTGATTCTAGCTTTGTGTTTGTGTTTTGAGGTACAGCCCGCCCAACTCCTGCCTCAACAAGCTCATTGTATGGTACGCCGTGTGGTTGTTTCGTGATGGACTCAAACAGTTAGCACCATAATTGAAGCCTTTCTGGCTTTTGCAACAGAGGTGGTAAAGGTGTTCTGTTTTATTTATTTCAGTTTCATCTGGGGAAACTGAGCTGACTGGACAGTGTTTACAACAAAACTGTCATATCTCAGAGACACAATTTTCAAATTAAATGCACATGGCAGGACTCCCCCCCACATACACATACACATGCAGGTATGTGAGCTCACACACACATACACGCAAACACACGCGGTTCAGACATTTCCCTTGTGACTACTCAATAGAAAAACAACCCTGATAAAAGAAAGTATGGTAACATTTTATTTTACAGGTCTATACATTCTTAAAAATTTCCTGGAAGGTTCCTAAAAAACTTAATTTAGCACTAATAATAGTTTAATAAATACCAAATAATCAATTCCAACTAAATGCTAAACAGTCAATGTACTGTAGGTCAAAAATGTGTAATTTTGTAAGAATGCAATTCATCATATATGAAGAATTAAGTGTATTTTTAATGGATGATGATTAAATTATTTGGGGTTTAAATAGAGCAGTGCTTTCAAGGAAATTCCTATTGAAATAGAAAAATTAAAATAAATTTGTACCAAATTAAGGAAAGGAAAGTTTCGAGGAAATCCTAAGGAAATAATTAACCTGTAAAATAAAGTGTTACCACAAGTACCCCATGTCTGTACCACTAATAATATCACAGCTATTCCAAATTTGGAGTCTGCAGCTATTTTCTTCTTACATTATTCAGACAAATAAATATGGATACTATACAGTTCCAGACAGTGCTTTCCCTTTGTAACTTCCTCTTCATTATACTGTTAAATTTACATGGAAATGAATGTCCTGTTTCCTTTGCTGTGTAAGATGGATGCATTATGAAAATACAACTGTTGAGAGTCTGATCAGTAGAATACATCCTGTAAATGTAAATCATATTGTAGCTTTTGTTCAATACACATTCTGAATGAAGGTGCATCTTATTGGAGTAATAGTGACGGCATGTCCCCCAAAACAACAGATTGCTTGTAAACACACACAAATCTCTTTTTTTTGTTCTAGCTTACCTAAAAAAACAACAGATATAGTATCACAGGAATGTTGTAAATCCCACTAATGCTCAAAGCTTTTTCACAAATAATCACATTTTCAACTGTTTTTACATTCAACTCAAATGTTGCTTTTGAACTGCCATTCAGACATGAAGCAGAATTTTCAGAGAGCGAGAGTCAGACTTCTTCAACATGAGTGAGTAGTTATGGAAAAGGCTGATTGTGATTATCAGTGCCTGTCTTGTATTTATTGTAGGTTGTGTTTAAAACATGAGTTCACCGTCTTTAAATGCCACTCACTTTTCTACCCCTTGTCCAGTGATGTTTCACTTCTAGCTGCCATAAATAATCATGCATGTTGAAGGCTCGTCTCTGTTGTCGATCGATCGCCTTGAGAGGATGTGCTGAAGCACCTTCACTGAGGAGGACTTTCTGCCTTTGATTGATAACTTGCTCCACTTCTCTGCCTACCTGTGCTTTTTCTAACTTCACTGGACTAAGCTGCTACCTTCGACCTCATCCTGTACCACACCCTGACCTGAGAAATGATACAGAAACCAAAATGCACCATCCTTAGACAACATCACAGCACTTTGCCTTTGAAAAAAATAAAGACACCACACTCCTCCCCTTCCTTCCTTCCTTTGTCTCCACTGCCTGACAGTACAGAGAGACATCAAGTAGGCGTGGAGCTGAAACAGACTTCTCAGTGAGAGTCATCTACCTGCCATTTTATTTAAGGCAAGGTGTCCACGCGGCAGTGGGCTGAGTCACAGCACCTTCAGTACATCACACGGTGGTCTCGTACTCCATAACTTCTTTGGGTGTGCCCAGACAACGGTACTGAATCCTTGGTGTGACTGGGGCGCCGCTTTCGAGCACCAGGATGGTTTTACGTAGCCGGCGGTCAATGAAGTGAGCGTCCCAGGCGGGGTACTTCTTTCTGGGCAGGTCTATTCGGATGACAGGCCCCTCTGTCCTGGGTGTGAGGTTGGTCACTGGGGCCTGAGTTCCCCGAGGTGGTCGTACCTGAAACACATCTCCATCTACCCCAGACCCTTGCTCTCTTTCTGACCCTTTAGTTCTCTGAAGGGTCCTGGGGGGGCTGCTCACCAGGTCAGGGGGGAGGCTGGTAGCTGGGGAAGCCAGCAACTCCACAGGCACCTCCTTCTCCACAATATAACCCCACCCTGAGACTGGGCCATCAGGGTGCAGCAGACAGTAATACACAAACATGAAAAAGGTGCCCAGAGCGTAACTGCTGGCCACCACGCACACCATGATGACAGCATAGAAGTCTGAGGTACGAGGGCCGCGGTACAAATACCAGGCAGTGGTGAGCGCCACATTCTCAATGAGCACAGTCAGGCTGTAGATGAGCATCCTGCAGCGAGTGCGCCCCTCTCTCACACTGAACCAGCAGAAAACATACACAATGCCCACCATCATGTTATAGATGATCTCCTCCCATTTGGACATGCAGAAGTCCGTTTCGCCTTGAATTATCCAAAACGTCATGATGCACCAATGGGCCACAATGACGATGCCAAAGTAAAGCTGAAATACGGAGGCAAACAGGGCAAAGGCCAGGGTGCGGGCGCCGATGGTGAACAGGTGCCACAGGATCTGAACTATGACGGCCTTGTAGGTCATAGGTAGCTTATCGTCTCGAGAGTCCCTGAGGACTTTCTGATAGGAGGCAACCATCCAGGCGAGGGATATCAGTGAGGCAGAAGCTGAAAGCCCTGAACATACAGAGGGAAGAGAGGGATTGAGCAAGAGAAGTGAGACAGGGTGGAAATGGCTCAGGGACAGCTGTTTTATCATTTAGCAGAGAAGGAATATACATGTCTCTGCTGTGTAGGGGGCCTGATTGAAGCAAGCACAAGGGACTCATCATGCACAGCGAGGGTAGAAAATGTGTGATTGACTGATGTGGCAATTGGTCATTTTTGGAAACTCACCCTGAAGAGGCAGCACCTGACTGGCCTGGATCATGATGCTGAGCTGCAATACCAGCTGAGGAGCGCTTTTCAGAAAGGACTCCAGCAGACGCAGCATGCTGATATCAGCGCTCGCAAACATCATGCACCAGTAGTAGTGACGGCGCTCGGGGTCTCTGTGCCAGCGGCTCATCACGCCCAGATACAGGGCGTGGACATACCTGTGTATCAGAAACAGAAGCAATTCAGACACATTTGTCAGTGCATTAAGACAGAATTCCCAGTCAAAATATTGTACTTTAAAAACTTTTGGATGTCAAACAAAGACTCCCTGAAGTCAAAACTCATTATTTCAAACTCTGGGAGTTGTCCCAGAGTTCTTGCCAGAAAGTTGGTTGCTCATCTGGGATTTCAACTTGACTGACACTGAACAAAGCAGCTCTCTGGTTTTAATTTTAGTATAGGCATCGGAGGGGTTGAAAAGTCTGCAATCTCTTTTCAAATAAAATCAGAAGGCTGCAGAAAAGGGCAAAACTGCGAAAGGGAAATCCAAATAAATGCTCTCAATCTTGGGGGGAAGCTAGCTATAAATACTTTGTGGAACTCCTCAGATTTTCTGACACACATCATTTTGTAGACACGCAGGTTTACATACCTGCACTGTGCAAACATATTTCTGCACAAAATGTGTTGCCATGTGACATTTATTTGTACCATGCAAATACACAATGTGTAAACCATTACCTTTATCATTACCCAGCCACCAGACCTGTTTGAAAAAGAGTGGTGTTTGCCATGGAGGACTGAAGCTATAAATGTGTCAGTAATAGCCTCGGGGAGAAGGGTCCGAGGAGCCCTATGTCAACAAGCCCAGTGAACCACAAGGGAGTTTGCGTAACCCTTTTTTGTGCTGCTTGCTTCTACACAAAGTGTGCCTTGGGATGTAACACACTGAGAAAATAGAGCATATGTGCAGTAATGAGGGTCAAAGACTCAGTAGGACACACACACACCACACACAGACAGAGTTTCATCACACACTCTGCCTGTAACACAACCCCACATCTCTTGTGCGCTGACATTTAATTCTGGTAGCCAGCCCAGAATGATCCCGGCTCACTTGACTATCAATGTATCAGTGACGGATCATTCCTGAGTTAAAAGCTGAGGGTAAAACACACAGTGGTAATCCTCTTAATGTGCAGACACACTGATCTGAGAGCAGTGGCAATGAATGGAGCACACACTGCAGCTTTAATTGCATTACCGGTAATTCTGGGCTGCCACAATGTTGTAATGTGCTCATGGACACACTCTCTCTCTCTCTCCCTCTCTCTCACACACACACACACACTTGTCTAAGTCTCCAGGAGGAAATAAGGAATCAATACATATTACCCATTGGGCTGTCTAAAGAGGCAGGAAGAGAGATACCACAAAGAAAGACACCGACAGGGAGATTATGAAGGCCTATGGATAAATCAATCAGTTGATTTGCATCTGATTTCATCATTACATATAATATTCACATAATACAATTCAATTGTCTTTGAATATCATCGCGTTTTGGCAAACCCTACTCCAACCACTGTTCAGCTGGAAACCTCCTCCAGGCTGGCAGTGGTTAAAGCCTGTCAAAACCTATCAGGGCACTCTAAGCTTGAGCACTATCTCACCATGACTGACTGGGTATCTGACCTACAGACCTACTACCACCCATGTGAGAGTAAAGTGTACCTTGGTTTGTTTTTAGACTCAGAGCGTGTCTGGTAATTAAACATGTTTGGGCTCAGCTGAGAGGAACAGACTGAATCTAAAAACTGCTGGTAGATTTGACAATATGGATTTTGCCAACATAAGAGCAGGAGCCTCAAGCTAAGAACAGTGAAAAGGGAGGCGGGTAGACACATCACTGCAAATAGGAAGCAACTCTCATGACATTTAAGACTGTTCATTTTCTTCAGCAGTCAGGCTCCTTCTTGCCCAAACCCCTGAAGACAAAGGGATTTTTATTTCTCTATATAAGGCGATTGGATGAGTTGGTGATTTTCCTGGGAGATGATTGACCTAAAAGCATGTCAGGGGGTTGGGGGGTGGGGTGGGTGGAGTCTAATTCTCTCTTTCTAAGCAGCTGAGCATCAACATTAAACAATACAAAAATACATTCTAGCATTTTGGTAACAGTCCTCCCTGAATGATTACGTTTCATAATCGTTTACCTCTGCAGGGAGTGATGCTTGGCTTTGGAGAATAAATGCAAGCACACAAGCACACACACACACACACACACACACACACACACACACACACACACACGTACAAAGGCAGAATGTGTAGTTCCCCTCCTCTCAGATCTTGGTATGTCCAGACTTACCTCCAGACCTGTGCCAGCTGAAAGATGTGAATGATGGCCTGGAAGAACCACATGAAGGCTCTACAGCAGCCCTGGGCTCCTCCCCCGGTGCCCGGCCCTGACAGCACCCCGGTCGCGGCAGAGCGGCCAGCGCCCCGCTCGCCGCTGTCCTTGGTGCTGAAGTCGCTCTCCTCCGCTCCCGACGCCGCTACCACGGCGGCCGCAGCCGTACCGCTCTCGACGGTTTCCGAGAAATCGTAGGCGAACCATCGGAAGCTCAACACTTGCACGACCACGGACGGGACTATCACAAAGACTAGAGTCAGTGCAAAGCACCAGTAGTCCCTCCTTAGGTAGTAGTCAGCGGCCAGCCACAGGTCTGAGGCCCCGTCCGAGAAGAACACCAAAAGGGCGCACAGCGTCCAGCAGCAGTCCGGCAGGGAGTAGCGCTGCTCGGCATGACGGTGCTGGGGAGGCCGCGGGTCCGACCTGGAGGGACACTCGGGTGGGATTTCGTTTCGGAGAGAGACGGGTGTACCATCAGATTTCGCGGCCATGTTTGTTGTAGGGAAGAGAGTGAGTAAGAGATGGGAAAATGATGGAAGGGGGGAGGGGGGTCGCGTAGCCTGTCGGTCTGTATGCATGCGTGTCGAAGAGAGGGAGGGGAAAGGATGCAGGGAGGAGGGCCAGGGTAGGTGAGAGAGAGAGATGGGGAGGCACCGCCGCTTATCAATCAGCACGGATAATAAGAAATTGTTTTTTGTTTTTTTTAATTTTCGAGCTGTAAGCCCTGATGCTGTTAGAGAGAAGATTCCTCTGCAGCTGGTACCTGAGGTCAGTACCGTTCATGTTCCTGCACAGGTAGCACGAGATCCACTTATACCGCATGCTGACATGGGTCCCTTTAATTCAGAATCAGCTATCATCTCAGATCCTTTTATTAAAGCAAAAAATAACAGTAAACTTAAAAAAAAGGTCCTGCATTCACAATCCCACTTACAGTGAGGAAAATAGCCTAAGTATTTAAACACCCTGCTATTTTGTAAGTCCTCCAACTTAGAAATCAAGGAGGGGTCTGAAATTGTCATCGTAGGTGCATGTCCACTATGCGAGACATAATCTAAAAAAAAAGAAATCCAGAAATCACAATGTATGATTTTTTAACTATTTATTTGTATGATACAGCTGCAAATAAGTATTTGAACACCTGAGAAAATCAATGTTAATATTTGGTACAGTAGCCTTTGTTTGCAATTACAGAGGTTAAACGTTTCCTGTAGTTTTTCACCAGGTTTGCACACACTGCAGAAGGGATTTTGGCCCACTCCTCCACACAGATCTTCTCTAGATCAGTCAGGTTTCTGGGCTGTCGCTGAGAAACACAGAGTTTGAGCTCCCTCCAAAGATTCTCTATTGGGTTTAGGTCTGGAGACTGGCTAGGCCACGCCAGAACCTTGATATGGTTCTTAAAGAGCCACTCCTTGGTTATCCTGGCTGTGTGCTTCGGGTCATTGTCATGTTGGAAGACCCAGCCTCGACCCATCTTCAATGCTCTAACTGAGGGAAGGAGGTTGTTCCCCAAAATCTCACAATACATGGCCCCGGTCATTCTCTCCTTAATACAGTGCAGTCGCCCTGTCCCATGTGCAGAAAACACCCCCAAAGCATGATGCTACCACCCCCATGCTTCACAGTAGGGATGGTGTTTTTGGGATGGTACTCGTCATTCTTCTTCTTCCAAACACGGTTAGTGGAATTATGACCAAAACGTTCTATTTTGGTCTCATCTGACCACATGACTTTCTCCCATGACTCCTCTGGATCATCCAAATGGTCATTGGCAAACTTAAGACGGGCCTTGACATGTGCTGGTTTAAGCAGGGGAACCTTCCGGGCCATGCATGATTTCAAACCATGACGTCTTAGTGTATTACCAACAGTAACCTTGGAAACGGTGGTCCCAGTTCTTTTCAGGTCATTGCCCAGCTCCTCCCGTGTAGTTCTGGGCTGATTTCTCACCTTTCTTAGGATCATTGAGACCCCACGAGGTGAGATCATGCATGGAGCCCCAGTCCAAGGGAGATTGACAGTCATGTTTAGCTTCTTCCATTTTCTAATGATTGCTCCAACAGTGGACCTTTTTTCACCAAGCTGGTTTTTCCCCGTAGCCCTTTCCAGCCTTGTGGAGGTGTACAATTTTGTCTCTAGTGTCTTTGGACAGCTCTTTGGTCTTGGCCATGTTAGTAGTTGGATTCTTACTGATTGTATGGGGTGGACAGGTGTCTTTATGCAGCTAACGACCTCAAACAGGTGCATCTAATATAGGATAATAAATGGAGTAGAGGTGGACATTTTGAAGGCAGACTAACAGGTCTTTGAGGGTCAGAATTGTAGCTGATAGACAGGTGTTCAAATACTTATTTGCAGCTGTATCGTACAAATAAATAGTTAAAAAATCATACATTTTTTAGATTATGTCTCTCACAGTGGACATGCACCTACGATGACAATTTCAGACCCCTCCATGATTTCTGAGTGGGAGAACTTGCAAAATAGCAAGGTGTTCAAATACTTATTTTCCTCACTGTAAGTAGAAGTAATATCAGCAAAATTAAAAGTATGCTACTCATTCTGCAAAACAAATGGCCTCTGTAACTGATATTTGACATTCAATTATGACACTGTTGCATCAGTTTGGGTGCGGAGCATTTTGCTGTTGTAGCAGGTCAAGGTGGAGCTAGTTTTCCTAATTATTTATTTTTTATTACGTTTTTCAGTTCATGGTTCCCAACATAGGAATTAGGGCCCATCAAAAGGGTCACAAGATTTAGTGGATCTTAGATCTAGTGGGATGGTCACCGGGGGTTCTGATTCAATTCATTATTTATATAGCCCCAAATCACAACAGTTATCTCACAGTGCATATAAAAATTTGTATTGATGTTTTTAATTTTTCTAATCTTTGCTTTTTATGAAATATTAGACAAATTCACCTCTTTGGGCCTTACAACCATATTTAAATGAAACCATCTGAGAAGTTTATAGGAGACATTTCTTTGGCACTACTGGATGTCTATACCAGCTCAAAACTGTACTTAAGTAAATGTACATTCCACCACTGCTAAGTTCAAAGGCACAAAATGCATTAACATGTCTATCTTTTCAATGGAGTTCCCTGGCTTAAAATGTGACTCATTATACTTCGTCATGTAATCACGAGGTTAATTTACAGTTCAGCATCATGACAGCGTAAAGAGGAATTTACGTCTCACCATCATTCTGAGGTGGATCAGCGGAGTGAGTCCACCATCCCAGTTTCTGTTCTGCTTTTGCTGCCTCCACCTCTGAGGGTTCCTCTTTCCGTGCTCCTTCCTCTCTTCCCTGCTGCAGTTGAGCTGCAGACTCAACTTCTCAGCTAAAACTCTGGTGGCTCGGGCTGTCATTTTTGCCAACAGGACACACTAGTTACACTTGTAAAGGCTCTCTTGGAGATATTGATTCACACTACCGTGTCCTGAGCACTTTACCAACTTCAGGTGTTGTGTGCTGTGGAGAAAACGCAGGATTTATAAAACTATAAAAAAGTGTTTTTGTTCATATGATAGCCCACATACTTTGAGCAACTAAATATTGCAAATATCTAGCACTGTTTCTTTATTATCAAACGATTTAAAAAAACATTTGACTCTTTGGGAAACAGAAATAAAACAAGACAAATTAATGAAAATGTACTAAAATTTAATCATTCATAAAAGCTGGAAAATCATCTGTGACAGCAATATTAGAGTTGGTTTAGTACAATATATTTTCAGCCTCAAGACACAAATCAGAACAAACCATCCCCCCCCCCATCAGTCTATAAAATACTAATTTCCTTAGCTTTATTATGCAAAAATGGAAGTAGAATATATTATGGGAAATATGGAAGGCTTGCAGCTCGCAATAAAAAACAAAGTCACTTAGGAAAGATGTTATCTCATCAATGCACATCCTTGTAAGTAGGAACGAGTTACTTATGGACAATGCATCTTTGTTGACACTGTTAGTGCAGAAATGTATGCGAAGGCCAACATTTCATATGGTTTCATTTTGCAAACATGTCACAATATGCTAAAGATGGAAGTTACTTTTAATAAAACACTTAAGTTCCTATATATGGATTTAAACCCATGGCCTTTTTTACACTGATATTTCCAAAAGAAAGACACCTTGGAAAAGAAAAACAAATAAAACAAAAACAGAGTTGTCATCAGGCTGACAAAAATTAAGGTGGATTTCTTCGGTATTAAAAAGCAGAGAAGAGTATCTTGAGAGAATGTGCCGTCTCATGCCATTTTGCGAATGGTGAAGTATCTCTGTCAGCGTTTTTCAAAATGCTCTTAAGATGACTGGAATGCTGGCACGATCCACTGGGAAACAGTTAATCAACACACGTTTCTGGAAGCAAGGAAAAAAAAAAAACAGTGCATATTAAACCATGTAAAGGACACAAGCCGTTTGCAGAGAAATAGGAGCCTGAATTTAGATCAGAGGTCTCAAACTCATGACCTGCGAGCCGCTGAGCAGATGTTCTTCCCTAGGGGTGCCACTCTCACTCTGAAACTGAACAATCGTTCCCTCTCTTCTTCCTTGAACGTGTCACACTACTCTGTATGTTTAGTAAAGTAACGCCTGTGACATTGTACCCTTAGGGAACGGCAACTTCCTCCTTGCAGATAAGATAGGAAGTCGTCACACTAAATCTCCATGAATGGTTACTCATTTGTCCACCTCTTGAATCTGTCTGTGCTCCAGGTAAATCATTCTTGACTAAAACCAAGAGACGTTTTAGTGCCAGGTGTCTCACAGTAAATCAGACTGCTGTTGGTCCAAGTTTGTTAAATGGTAATGTCAAAACTAAAAGACAAGTTTAATGCTCCAGTTTTGCATAATTGCTAGAATATGTAATTACTCTAAAATAAAAGATGGGGGAAAAAATGTTTGTGTGTCAGATGTAACAAAAAAAATACCAAAGTGTGGGGGGAACTTAGGAAACTGTCTTGTTGGCTGGATCCGGACCCCAGGCCCATAGTTTGAGACCTCTGCTTTAAAGACTTTGTAAAGTATTTGTAAAATACAAAACGGCAATTAAGAAGACTTCAAATCAGTGGCTACAGTAGTTTAGACCAGCTCACTGAACATACTGCATCATCCCAGGTCAATACACACCTACAGAACAAAAGGCATGGGATGCTTGATGAGTGGAAAACCACTACTATAAACCAGAACATTGCATCCCCTTCATATGCTTAAAAGGGATAGAATTACAATGTTTCTGTCTTAAAGCAATAGGCAGGTGCCTTTTGCTTGTTGTAATCATTCCTCCTGTACTGGCCATTAAAATATCCCTTTTTTAACCCACCTACAATGTCATGGGGACACAATCCACAGTCCTCGTTCTATGCTAATCAATCAAGTGGTTATCATCCAAAGTAAAACCTCTGGAAAAAAAATTTCATTACACGGTACTTCCTTGACTTTACTGACCTTTTATGGTTTTCCATTACAAAAAATAAGTACCTGGTACCAGCTAACGGGTATTTTTTTTAAAAAATCCCCTCTGTCGAGGTTCCAAGCAAGCTGAGGCGATACCAAAAGGTGACGTGAAAACCTGCAGGCTAATGATTGGTCGGAGAAAATCGTCACTAATCACTGCATCATCATTGCTAGCGACCTGCGCCGTGTAGTAGTTTATCCAGCTGTGTTTTTTTTTTTGCTTCCTCCAGCTTCTTTGAAACTAAAAAACGCGTCTTCTGGCAACAGCCCCATGCCGAGAAAAAAACACCTTCTACAATCTGTGTGTTGCGTTCAGTCACGGCAATTTCCTGCTATGACGACCAGCAGAGATGGGAAGTAACAAGTACAAATACTTCATTAAGGTACTCAAGTACTGTAGATTTTTCAGATATTTTTACTTTTACTCCTTACATTTTAACACAAATATCGGTACTTTCTACTCCTTACATTTTACAAAATTGGCTCGTTACTTTAGTTTTGTACAAAAGGTCGTTTATCAGGTGTGATTTTGAGTATGTTGGAGAACAGCGCTGACACGCACCTCACACCCCACACGGAGAAAAAAAATGAGAGAAAAGAAAAAGAGACTAGCTGTTCAGAAGATAATCAGTTTAGATTGTGTGCGTGCGTCTTTGAGAACTGTAAATTGTATAACTTATATTGTCAGTTCATTTAACCCTATTGTTGTATTGGTCTGTAGTTCTTGCACATTTAAAAGTAAGTTAGCTTTTGTTTGTGTTCCTCACCTGTTAGCTTGGTTGCACTCAGCTGTTGATTCAATATAATGGCGATTGTTGAACGTCCTTGCTCACATCTGTATTTTAGGTGCACTATTTACATGCTACAGTTACACTGCATTAAGGTAATGGAATTAATAATTTGCTAGCATATATATGATTCCTATGCATTGTGTATGGTAGCTTTTACAGTGTTATTTCTTTGCAGAACCACACACAAAGACAGCCATAGCAGAGACGTGTTTGTCCTGTTGCTTGATTGTAATAAAAGCATCAACAGAGAAAAGTTGTCTCTGTCTGTGTTTTAACAGACACACCTAGGGTGAAGTTGGAAAACAGAATCAGCTTTAAATGCAGTCCTAATCTAGTCCTCACTAACAAGTTTACAATAATTTCACTAGCATTACCGTTATTATTGGTCAATACTGAATTCGATCTAATTGGATGGGAATATACAGTACTGTACATTGCACTTCGCACATCACACCACAACAAGGCGACTCAACAGATTTGGTGGCATTCATTTGCGGCCAATCATTGCTTGAGGATAGCACATAGTAGTATGGACGGCGACATGGTTGAAAATGAACAAAACAGAGATCCCAGAGATTGGGCAGACAAGCAGCAAGACATTTCCATCATCCTCGGCCTTATCTGAGAGAGATGTTTGAGATAGAATGAATCCTGGTGAATGTGCTGCGGAACTTCTTAATTAATGTCAGTTATGTCAATTCATTTTTTAACCTTTATTTTCTTTCCAGAAGCCATATTTGACCACACACATGCTGATTCCTTTAAATATTAAAGGGGAAGATTAAAAAAGAGAAACTGGATCTGTGAATTGTCACAGAATCACAACTCAATTCATATCTTGCTAATCAATCAGAATCTTATTAACCTGGAGTCCCAGTCTATGTCACAATAATCATATATGTGATGTTTAGGCCTATTGGCAGATATCCATTTCAAATGTAGCCAATGGCATATAAAGAGTCTTTTATCAGCTTGCACTTTAGTAACGTGTGTGTGTGTGGTCCAGGTAGCTCTTCATAAACAATGGTTGTCATTCACAAGGCTACTTTTACTTTAAGTAAATTTCCAAGCCTGTACTTTGATACTTTTATTTGAGTTCTTACTCCACTCAGTTCTTACACTTTTACCAGAGTATTTTTAACACAAGTATCTGCACTTCTACTTGAGTATGGGAAGTGAGCACTTTTGCCATCTCTTTCGACCAGCCACGCTCGCCTGAGGCGGTAGGCTACTAATCTGCAACGGAAAAAGGAGAAGGGCCACCGCGACCGAGTCGAGCAGGTACCATGTAATGGAAAGACGCCATATGGCATGCTGGAGGAAACAATGGCTGGTAACGTAAAGACTAGGACAACAATGCTGGTGTATTAAACTTCAATTAGAGTTACACGGCTTCAACAGCAGGTGGAGCCACAACATTCATGAAAGGCTTACAACTTGGCACATTTACATTAAATATTATAAATATATCACCCTTTAATCAGTACACATCGAAACAGAGGATGCTATAACTGGACTAGAGAGTGTTTTTGCCACCTAAAAAAAAAAAGACTTACTTTATGAGTCATTGTTTCAGAGACAGTGATGCTTTAACCCCTCATTTACTGAGTTTACGTTTATGTTTATACATAACATACGTGGCGTCAAAATGAACGAAATTGCTTTAATTCTTACTGGAATAGACCTTTAAACGTTCAGTGACAATCCAGAGCTATATCCCTGCTAATGTCTGGAATAAATATAGATTCTGCACCCACTCACCTGGCCTGGAGCTGCTGTGGGAGGGCATTTTAAAGCAATGTGCAACTCGACTTCTTTTTTGTCTTCTTTTCCATCGGTGTTTTTCTGTTGATCTGTCTCACCAGATCATAGAAAATCTACAACAAGATAAAGTCCAACAGTCTCATCACACATTTTGCATCAGCAATCCCAGAAATAATATCTTAAAAAAGGCACTGAGGCCATTTCAGCCGTTTTCTCATAAAATGGCTAATTCAGGTAACTTATGGGAAATACAGACGGCTTGCAGCTCTTAATGAGAAAGCCACTTATGAAAGTTGTTTTCTCATCAATACTAGGGCAGACCCCGTGCTTTGAAGCTTTGATAGTTGCCGTAGCAATCAACATCCAAATCAGTGTTGGAATGCTTTAAAGCGTTCTGTCATCCTATCTGTCTCCTGTAAGCGTCTCTGCCCGTCTGTCAGCAGCAGCTCCGGGGGGAGCTGAGTGGAAGGTAGCTGGATGACCTGCCTCGCCAAGCTAAGCAGAAATCTACTGAACCAAAATAGTTTTCGTGTCGGCTCCATGGTAAGAAATCAACAGTGTTTGTATCTATTGAGTCATTGATTGTATTTCTCCGCCCGCCGTAGCGGTAGGTGTGGGGAATCTGCCCTGAGCGAAGCAAACACTTACATACAAACTGGGAGCCGTGACCAGTCTATGTAGATATTAGGGTTGGGTACTGTTTGGGTTGTTTCCGATACCGGTGCTAAAACGATACTTTTAAAGCAGTGCCTGTGCCTAAACCGAAATATATATTTATAAAAGTATATAATAGAAAAAAAAGGAGCATAAAACGACAGTTGGCAACATTAAAGAATAGCTTGTTTATTGCTAAGGCAATATGGTCAAAATTAAATGATTGATTAATAATGTAATAATAAATTAGAACAATGACTTCGTCACCAGTAAATTGCTGGTAAACAACAAAAACAAGCACCAGATGGGGAAAAGGTTTTTTTTTACAATAACTTAAAAAGCACCACAAGGCTGGCGAGTTTCAAGTGAACGGCAGCTGCCTGCCGACGGTTACGTCCCGGTGTTGGAATCCTCTACAGGGAAATACAGTCACACTTTACACTGCTTAATGTAAGCTGTCAGCATTTTAACCATTGTGTTTAATCCAGCTACTAATTTACGGTAACGTAGCGTCCCGTGCAGCCATGATTCAGAGGAAAAAATTTCAGGCACCGAAATTTGGCATCAGAATTTTCATTGTTATTTGGTCTCGTTACTAAAGTTTACGTTGGGTTTCAGTACCCAACCCTAGTAGATATGGTACGTTAAGACCACATATACAGCAAGATATTAGTGTGATTAAAAAAAAAGCGGGCCAGATTGATACATTCAATAAAATGGTAGAGTATCCGTTCCGTGAGAAGCGCAAGCGATCGCTTCTAAAGACGCTTTCTATGTAGACTTGCGGTAGCCTGCTTGCTTTCCGTGGTTGTAAACAGAACTTTCGGCCCCAATTTAGAATTGCCATGACAGTGAGAAAGAGAGAGAGTTTTACATGGCACTGTTAAACCAGATTGTATGAGAGGCCATAAAGCCGCAACAATTATTTGATTAATAATATATACAACAAAAGATAAGAGAATATGTGTAAATATGAAACTGTCTTTTTCTAGCATCTCAAATTTGAATATTTTGGGTCTTACACTAATAAACTAAATAGCTTGGGAGTTTTGATCTGTTGGTTGGGCAAAAAAAAATTGAAGACATTGGGAAACTGATGTAGCATTTTTACTATTTTTTGACATTATAGAGCAAACGATTAATCACAAAAATAACAAACATGTAACGCATCATGAAAATAATTGTTGGTTGCAGCCATAGCAGGCTGACATTTCCCATAGGTTATTTTTTAAATCAATATTGGTTTCCCATAGGTTATTTTTAAATAGCATAGTAGTTAGGGCTGAAACAGGTCGGCTATTCTTACTGAACCGTTGCGGTGCGGGCGTCATGGTATGGTGGTCATGGTCCGGTGCGTGCAACGGCACACACAATACACGGTATTTTCAATTTCATAGGATAAGAAACGCTGTAATGCTTGTGACCTGTTGTCTTTTGGCAAAGTGCTTGCTCAGGGTTCTTACAGTGTAATACAGTGTTTAAAAATATTCCTTTTGACACTTACTAGCACACCACCCCCCTTTAGTACTTACCTCATTAACATTGATTTTTGATTTAGCAGAAGTCTCTAAAAAGGCACAGTTGCTCCACTGACGGGCCAGGTTCTGCCCCTGCTCCTTGCCAACCACACGCTCGTCCTCCAGGTCACATTTGTTTCCCACCAGGATCATCGGAACCTGATTGATCAACAGAAATGTTCAAGCTTCATAGCAATATCTCAAATTCTTACCGCAATTCTTTATTTTTCCATGGCCAAATATAAAGGATTCACTTGGTCTATGATCTCACCCATGAGCCTTTAAACACAAGACCAATGAAGCACCTTGCTATGAATAAATAAAGCCCACTCAGCGTGTTGCACAGGAACAGATAGCATCAGCTCTGACATTTCCTGTCACAAAGTTACTGCCCCCCCTCCCCCTTTGACTCTTCCCTCTTTCCCAGCTGAGCTGACTCTAATGAGGGAGTGATGAGCCTCGGAGCTGACACACAGGCAGACTATATAGAGAAACTCCAACAAAAGGTTATCACTAAGGAGAAACTCTCCACACACTGAGCAGCTGCATTAGAGGTTTACAAGAGTCAAAATAATGGCATTACAATCAGAAAATACTTTTTAAATATGCCCTGGGGACTGACTGAGAGGCTGAGGTTGTAAGGCAAGGCAACTTTATTTCTACAGCACCTTTCAGCAACAAGACAATTCAAAGTTCTTTACACAAAACAAAAACCTATTAAAAACTGTCATAATGAAAATAAAACAGGCTAAAAAAGAATATACAAATACAAGAATAAAAGTTGATTAATAATTCAATTTAATAGTTTGTAGGGACAGATTTGGAAGGAGAGAGTAAGGGGTTTTATTTAATTTCTGTCAGTTTAAAATATTCTATATAAATAACATAATATTTTAAGTAAACAGGATAAACAGGTTTAGAATTATTTTTACAACTGAAATTACCTTTTTGTAATCACAGAGGTACCGGAAAAAGTACTGTTGGGTACAAGTACCCAATTTCAGGTACCGGTACCAATAAAACTGTGAAAGGTACCCGACCCTACAGGAAATGTAATAGTTTTGGCAGCAGTTATGTTTACGGTTTGACGGTGTACTGTATCTACCCAAAAAAAAGAAATCTCTCTCTCTCTCTCTCTCTCACATCAAAATCATATTTTGGAGATACAAGTTTTACATAGGACAGCAACAATGTGCAAAATTATATGGAAAAATATATAACTGATATTAACTTTTATAACTTTATGAACTGGTTCATTTTTATTCTTTACATTTTTAAAAAAAATCCACTGCCAATGAAAACAGTATTTCAAGTGTGATGCCACCATTTTTCCACATTTAACCCATAATTAATAACTTGATTGATTATATTAGTAAGCATGAATGAGAAAAGACTAGGGCAGTGCAATTTACTGCAATTTCATCAAAATCACACAAAAGGACTAGTGCTGTATCCAATCGCATGAGACGCAATATTTGTTAAAGGCAATTTATGTGTCAAACCATTGTGAATAAAGTATTATGGTGCTGCAGAGACGTCCCGGCTTACAAATCCTATCCTACAGACTAAAGAAAAACAATCTGTTTGGTGCAGATCCTCGCAACAAAATATCGAGGCAGTGACAAAAATTATCACTGCCTCGATATATTGTGAATCATATCACAATATCAGTCTAAAATAATTAGATATTTTCCTCATATTGTGCAGCCCTAGAAAAGGCACATGAAAATAAAAAGGAAGATGTAGACGAGTGAAACACTCACGTCCTCGGTGTCTTTTACTCGCAGGATCTGTTCCCGGAGGTCCTGTAGATCATTAAATGTCGACTGTGCTGTAATGGAGTAGACCAAAGCAAAACCTTGGCCATTCTTCATGTACAGGTCCCTCATAGCCGTGAACTGTTCCTACAGAGCCATAACAGAGAGGAGAAGCCATCAGCAGCCTGTTCACATGTATCTTCTATCTCCATGTGATGGCCCAGTCTGACTTGACTTACTGTTCCAGCCGTGTCCAGGATTTCAAGCATACACTGCTGCCCGTCCACCTCGACTTGCTGTTGGAGAAAAACAATCTGGTAAATTTTTTTAAAAGACAAGTGGAGGCATATAAACAGCCCATAATTGAGTGGCAAGGAAGTCAAATGAAGTGTGTACATTTTTTCCCCCGAGCTTACCTTTCTGTAGGAGTCTTCTATTGTGGGATCATACTTCTCCACAAAAATGCCTTGCACAAATTGGACTGTCTGAAATGGACAAATGAAGCAAAGGAATACAATGAGACACTTATCATTGTTAATCAAAAAATGGCACACTGCTTGTATTACTATCCAAATCGATTTCCCAAAATATAAAAAAAACACTTCAAATATTATGATTCATGCTTAAGTGCTTATCCCATTAACCAGCACATTGCTGGTTTTAATTTATGTATTTTTTTGAATTTACTGTATTTAAGGTATTCATTTATTTCAAAATGGTTTTGTTACCATTTTGTTTTCTTTATTTTTCTTTCAACCTTGTGTTGTTTTTTGCTTATGTTATTTATCCATACATTTTATTGTGCATCAGGAGGATGGGTGGGGGTGAAGGGTGGGATGCATTTCAATATGTTAATTATGTGATTTAAAAAAAGAAAAAAGAAGAAGTGTTAAAATCCAACAAACAGAAGTTAAAAAGTACATCTTTTGTGAATCATCAGCAGCATTCATCAAGAAGCCAGTTTAATTTCTTATCAAGGATCATTATATTGTTGAGGCTGCTCAGCCCATGACACCGGTGTATTCTTGCCTCCTAGTTTGTCTTTTATTTTTTGGTGCTTTTTAAAACATTACATGCCAGAATATATTATCCGTAGAATAAAGCCATGAGCCACAATGCAGTTTATGTGGCAAGAATCTACAGTTTTATAGAATATATATTTCTTCCTAAATTAAAGACCTCTAATTCATTAGAAATGGCATCAAAATCAAGTCAATAACACGATTACACAACCAAACGGGTGTGGGTGCTGCAGCAGCCATCACTCACCAGTGCCGATTTTCCCACGCCTCCTGATCCCAGCACTACTAGCTTGTACTCGCGCATGGTGGGCAACTTCACTGGACAGCACAGGGGTCTGTGAAAGGACAGAGGGAGGACGATGCGGTGAGACAGAAGAGCTCTGTGTCTTTTAGAGCAACTGAAAACAAACAGCTCAGCCAGCTAAACTTCCAAACAAGCTTTTCCATATTATGTTGTCCCTAGGGAAAATATCCTTAAGAATCATTTTTGAATAACATGACTGAAATGAATTCATGCAACATTCATAATTCATCTTTTACAATATTTCATTTGAATCAAAAAAAAGGTAATAGAAAAATCTCACAAACCGTGCGTTTTTAGACTGTCAACACAAAATAAAAAAAATATTCTATGCCCTTTGTTTTTTTTAATACATTTACGTACACGCACACTTTTATGTATAGCTGGGAAATATATCGATATTATATGGATATTGTGATATGAGACTAAATATTGTCTTTGATTTTGGATGTTATAATATGGTATAGTGGTGCCTTTTCCTGGTTTTTATAGGCTGCATTAGAGTAAAGTTAAGTCATTTTCTGGACTTACCAGACTGTTTTATGTGTCCTATTATTTGCCTTTTCCCACTTGGTCATTATATCCACATTACTGATAAATATTTTGTGAAAGCACCAATAGTCAAAACTACAATATCGTTGTGGTATCGATAGAGGTATTTGGTCAAAAATATCATATTTCATTTTCTCCATATCGCCCAGTCCTACTTGTACATACATAGTTTTTTCTTTATTACCTCCGCCAAGGGAGTTATGTTTTTGGCTTGATTGGTTGGTTTGTTTGTGGAAGAGTGTAGCACGGGTCAACATTTTAGAGCAGATCCGATTTACAGTGTTTTTACAAATAATTTGTCACTGTCAATACGATTGTGAGACAGGGCATTGTGCTGCGTTCATGTGGTGTCGGAATAATCAGAACAAGGAGTTCCTGACTGGGAAAGTTCACACTGCATCAACATTGTGAGATGTGTATGTGCATGTGAGTGCATGTCATAGCGGAGGTCTGCGCTCTCCGAGGGTCGTTCTAGTTTTTACCCGTCTTTGTTCAGCTTGGAGTCCTTGTTTTAACTGTATGTCTAGTTCTATCTTAGATTGTCTTTGGAACTCTGTATGTACATTGAGAGCAACTTAAAACTGGAGTCAAATTCCTTGTACATGTGCACATACTTGGCCAATGTAGGGGATTCTGATTCTGCTTGCAATCAAAGACTTTTTATGTTGCATGAGACCAAAACAAGAAACTTCAGCATGGCTCACGATGTCCAGTAACTGAAGTGGGGAAGCTGTTTGACTAAGCTGATGTCAGCGTGAACACCCTGTCAGTACAGGTCCGTGGACATTTTTCATTGTCTACAACAATGAAAAATGTCCACTGACATCAGCAGAAGAAAACCCCGTTCCGCTGCCAAAAAATAGCTCTCTTTCCCACCCACTACCATGGGACTTCAGCTGTCATGGCGACAGGGGTGTTGCCTTGAACAAAAAAAATAAATAAAGAGGAAATCAAGAAGAGCTGAAGGAAAACAGATATGCTCCTCAATTCCAGACCAGTGTTTAGCCCATTGGTGCTGTAAAACTAATTAAATGCCTCTTTAGTAAAAGCTTGCAACATCTGAACCATTAGATTTAATGTGGAGCCGTGGACTCAGAAAAGTGCAATAGATCCTAAAAATGTCAGTGTAAGAGTCAGTAGGTAAGAGTTCAGTACCGCAAATAACTCCACCTCATTACAATACGGAGGAGAAAGGCCACAGAGAATGACCTATCATCAACTTCATCAGCCTGACACAGTTTAGACAGCGTGCGTAGCCTAGAAAGTATTAGGAGTGAGAACTGTCACTGGCATGACAATGTTTAGGATGAAGATAGCCCATGACTAATACTGACGAATTTTCATGTTCATTTTCACCCACTGTTTCATTTAAATTTTGTGTGACTCAACAATGGGAGAAAAAAAAAATTCACTAATCTAACATAACATAATCAGACCTGTCAGTGTTGTGCGTTTTATATGCAACATTTCAGAATCCAATGAGAACTTGAGAAGACGTGACCAATTTGCTGTGTACTTTGATAGATTTAACTGAATGGAGAGAATTTGTGTGTCAGGTTCAATTCTGGTCAATAACCCAGAAACACTGTCTCTACAGCACCTGTTTACTGGTTCCACTTATTTAGTATTATTCATCATTCCCATTCTCACATCTCCCTTATTATTTTCTATTTATTCAGAATTCTCATTTCCTTTTTTACAACTGTTCATACTGTTCATATTATAATATAATAACAATACTATTTATCCCAGTATCCTTTGCACTATGCTGCACATTTAAATAATTTTTATTGAACTCTTCATTGCACTCATGCCTCTATATTGTTTCTGTTTAGAGTATGTATATATTGTGTATATATATTAGTGTGTATATTTTGTTTTGGTTGTTTTTGTATGTGTAAGCACAATGTGAGCAACAATGCTCCAAAGAAAAATTCCTCGTATGTGTCCTCATACCTGGCAAATAAAGCTGATTCTGATATCCATCTTGAGGTGAACTCTAAATATCTAGATAAATGGTTGCACACAAAACATATCTGGGGCAGCCAATAATCACATAACAATACTGATCCCAACTCATGGCATAGGAAAGGTTTCAAAAAAAGGGTTTTTTTTGTTTTAAATGCTATTTTGAAATGCTAATATAATCTTTATTTGATGTACAAATGTCAAAGAGGGGGTTGATGCACACTAAAATCTCATTTGTGAATCTCTTTGAATCTACTAATCATACTAGGTCTGCGGGACATTTGTCCAACATTGAGACAAACAATACAAAAAACACTCTGTCACACTCGACCGGCATTTGCAATTCTAACTACGATGTATGAAGCACCACCAGAAACCCACAGTGTGAGACAGGCACACGAGGCACTCTACAAAGAGCCATTGTAATGACCTCCTCTACTCAAGTACACCATACAAACAGAAAATGGAGATCAGAGGGTGCACGCATGACCACTGCACTGAAATCATTACTAGGGTGAGGCGGGCGCACCAAAGGGTGAAGCCAACGTGCGCCTAATGCATTAGTTACCTGAAAAATTGTACGTTGACCCCTCTGTGTTTAAGATGTAAATTTATGTGGGTGTCTCAAAACTTGCTTTGAAGCCATGACATCAGATAAGAAATCTAAGCTCCCCCCTGAGTAGATATGAGTCTGACTCAAAAACATTTCAAATATCAAACATGAGCTGACAACCTTCACCAAACCTACACATGAATTTGTGCTGGCTTTGCTGAGAGTGCCTCATTGTTTCTAACAGCTAATGGACACTTTATCCAACATTTCTGATCAAGAAGTAAAATATAAACACCGGCCACAATTTACAAATGAAAATGCCTTACACAAGAGTATTTTGCACAAATATGTGCAGTAAAACCCAAAAAGCACATTTATGTTGAATAAACATCTTAACCTACTGTGTACACGGCTGCTGCAGTTGACAACTCCCTCTACATCTGGGGAGGGGGGCGCCGGCAGATCCTCAGACACACTGATGTCAGCGGGCAGGTGCTGAGGGTCGGTTGGGAGCCAGAAATGTAGGCTACACCAAAGTGATCACACAGGAAACTGGCCCTGAATTAACCAAATAAGGAAGTGTATACATTCAGAACCCTAGATCTAGATAAAAGTGGATTACTCTCCTACACAACTCAAAGTCAGCTTATTTGTTTAGAAAGGCAGGCAAATGAGAAAACTTTGACATTAGACTCCATTGGAAAACAGGCTCTTTGCCTAATCTGCTGTACTGTATTTGCTCAATAACAGCAACGATGATGATGATGACAATGCTTTTGAGGGATGACTTTTTGTTGTGCGGTATCAGACTTCTTTCTCAAGAGGTATGTTTTCACAGTTTGGCATTACAACATAGTGGTTACCAAACTTTAACAAAAGGACACCTAAACTAACACAAAGAAGACCACGGACCCCCATCTGATAAGATTTTGTCCTAGGGTTTAACATCAGATAGGCTTTTTGCTTTTAGATTAGTTTAATTACATTAAGTGTATGAAGCTCATGACCAAAATATATCACACATTGTGTAAATTATGGATGGAATTATAGTAAAAATACATTTTTCCTCGTTTTGTTGGAGACCACCTGAAACCCCCTTAAGAACCCCATTTTAAAAAGCACTGACTTAACAAACAAACATATTATTATTCCTTGAGAGACCTGTTGCTGATCCACAAACCCATAGTACGTTTTCCTAAAACATTCATTATAAGGCTTAAAATAATAGCCGACTGGGCTTCTCAAACTACTCTTCAGTTCAATTCAATCATGTGAGTCAAGAGCCAGATTTGAACTCGGCGTAAGATCACAAACACACTTCTGATTTAAATAAAAAAAACTTTTACAAAAGTCTATTTTGAAAAACTACGACTTATGTTAAACGAGTAGTACCACGTTGGCATTTGAAAAATTAAAAGAAGTACGAACTTACTTTGGTGACAATTTAGTTGGTTTCGAAAGGAAGGGTGTGGCTATTAGTTTCCCAATGCACTATGACCGTAACACCGTTTAAAATGATCAGTCAAAGTCGGTAGTAGTAATGGCTCAATAGTCCTAAACTGTTCATTTAACGATAAGTTTTTTTACCAAAAAAGTAGCTTGATTACTCAACTACTCAAATGTTAGCATCCGGCTAGCAACATTTGGTAAATGCTTTAAAAAAAAAAAAAAAAAAAAAAAGACACGGCGAGCTGTGCAGCACAAACACTGTTAACTAACGCTGGCATGGCAAAGAAAACTAATTTGAACACAGTTTAATGTTAGTTCATGGGATGTCAAAGCAGTTGTATGGTTATTACATCACGACTAGGAAACAGTCCGATTGAGCTAACGTTACCGGTTTAATTAAACTGTTTCGCTAGCTAACACTGTTAGCTAAATAAGTTAGCTAGCATTACACGGAACTCTCAAATCCCGTTTATATTTAATCTAGCTAAGGTTTGAGTTTTGAGAAGCGACTTAGATTTCCCATAAACATGTGGATAAACTACTACATATCTGAAAGCGACTGAGACACAATTGGAAATTAAACTACTTGAACCACAAACCATGTTTGTATCGACAACTCGTTAGTTAGCTAGTCATTAGCTGACGTTAGCTTCTCAGTCCATCTAGCTAAAGCTATTTAAGTCTGGAGCGAATTATTTCGCTACAGTGGAGCCCGAAGCCATTTTAGTTTCCCGTCGGAGACAAATACAATGTTTAATGACTCAACATTAAAGTGATAAAGTCACAAGCTGGATAATTAGCTCAAATTTGTTTTACACACAAGCAAAGCTTCACAAGACACTTACCGTGTTCCGCTATGTGTGCGCTAAATCACACTGTGTGAATGTACGGAAGGGTCGGAGCAGCAGAAGCTAATGATTGGATAAGGATCAGCCAATCACAGCTATTCAAGTTAAGGTACAATTTAAACTTCTTTAGTTGGGTTCGAACCTATTTTATACTCTTTAACTGTCTATGATTTTATACAGTCTATGGTTCAAACAGTTATTCTCATCCAGTGATTTCACTACAGGAAGACTTGTCCTACTAAAAAGATGACTGATTTCATGTACTTGTATTTTACTTGGTCATCATCATGCTATAATTTCATAGGCCACTAAATTTCAGAGAAAACAACACTTTTTTCTCTCAACACATGATTGGTCAGCTATTAGTTATTAGTTACTTACTTCAAAATACATTAGTTCATAAAATATGATGCATTGTTGTGGACTGAACTACCAGGGTTGGAGAAAGCAAAAAAAAAAAAACATATTCAGTGGGGGAGAAACCTACTTTGTCTTATATAAAGTGCATTTTCAGTTTAAAGATCTAAAGACAAGACAAGAACCTTGCAGACAATAACATTCAGGATTTGCACTTTGTTTGTATTCTTGTTCAGAAAGCTGGAACGTCTCAATAATATCTCAAAAGTAACATTTGATTCTCAAACACTCCCTGAAGAAAATACACAGCAGATAAATGGCCTTGATTATGAAAAGTAGCACAGCTGCACTGAGAGCTGATGTTTGGCAGGTGATTATTGAGGTGAAGTTTGAAGTTGAATCTAATAATAACAAGAGCTTTGTTGAACCCAATGTGACTCAAAAAGGCATTTAAGTTTTTGTGTTTTTTCCATTTTTGGTATTTCAGATTTCCAGCGAGATGGGATTTTTTATAACACAACCAAACTGCAAGGTTGTTTTCGGACATCTATCGATCTTCCCATCTGATCTTTATTTTTATTTTTTATTATCTGATCTTAGGTTTATTTGTTTGGGGGTTTGAGTGACTGAGTTCCTGCCAGTCATCAGCGGACACACAGGGGCTGTAATTATCTGGCTGCATCTGTGGTCACTGTGGAGGGGATCACAGCGTTTGATAAGCAACAGAATGCAGAGAGAGAGTTGAGTCACCTTTTACAGTATATTGCCTTTCAAGAGTACACAACACAGACTCACTGAATAATTAATAATGATATCTAGAATTCAATTACTTCAGGGCCCTCATGGTTGGAGATGGAGGGAGTTTAGACACCACAGAAAAGTCAGTCTCCTTTTCAATGCTGAGCATTCAGGAAAAGTTATCTTTACAGTTAAATTGCAGTTGCTAACAGTCCGTTTATTGATGAAACTAACCATCAATGAGTCTGCTGTATTTTTGGACTTTTTTAGCCAATGTCAGTCTGTCTGGTCCGAATATATTATCTTTAAAACTATGGAATGGATTGACATTCATGGTCTTCATAGGATGAATCCTCCTGATTTTGGTTATCCCTGACATTTTCCTCTAACGCCAACAGCAGATCAAAGTTTCAATTTGTCTGGTGAAATATGTATATCTCTGGATGGAAAGCCATGGAACTTGGTTCCTGTTCGCCTCAGGACGAATCGTAATAACTTGATATGTATATATATATATATATATATATATATATATATATATATATATATATATATATATATATATATATGTGTGTGTGTGTGTGTGTGTATATTCCCAGTACACTAAACTTTTAATATTAGCTGAGTGGAGTTTAGACTAGTTTAGACTTACACTATTGGTCGTATCTAAATATTTCCTTCAGTTGATCATAATATAATCATAATTAATATCTACATATTTTGTTGTGTTGTGTGTCTGTTGTCTCTATGGCTGTTGGGATGACAAAAGCCCACATGAGAGAGCGGGTCACAGCCCAGTGACTTCACGGATTAGATGAGTTACTCTCCCTTCATATCCTCTTCATTACACTGGCTAAATATGGAGTTTGTGACCGACAAGAGGCTGTGCATTATCAGATGACTTATGAATGCAAATATCATTTGATGTTGCGTTTACTGGGGCCAATGTTGCCATGTTACTCTACCAAGAGGTTCCAGCCCTTGTTGAAAACAAACAAATTAAAGAGCGTTTCCCACCGTCATAATCATAAACTCTAGATATGGAAGTTATAAATGGCAGCCTTAAAATATAATTGTGAGTGAAGGACATAGAATACAGCATCTGTTTCAGTGATGTGTGATGATGTCGTCCTACAAACAGACGCTACATGACCACTAATATGTTGTCCTTGGACCTCATCCTACCAACTACAGATTACCTTAAAAAGACACAGACACACGACTAAAAAGTTGAATATCCTTACAGTTGTACTCTCTTCCTGCTCGGAATTACACACAAATCAGTCACGGGGATATGTCAGGTTGAGTTTAAAATTCATTCATTAATATTCACACTGTGTAATCATGAAAATTCATCCAAGTCATGTGTATTAATGTCATGTTATAGCCTTCTCAAAATGTGTCACATAATGAAACAATAGAAGTTTTATCTGATTTAAGGTTTTAATATGCTGTTTTAATGGACTCCAATAACAGATAGACTCTCCCTCCACTCATGATGTATGCCAACTTTATTTGGCAAAATGGGAACAAGAGATGTCTCTAAGGGCAGGTGTGATGTTGGAGAAGCAGATTGTCCACCTTTAGCCTTTTATGTAACCTGGGTCAAAGTGAGGGTTCGTTATTGAGAGAGAAAATGTCCCATTCATGCTGTATGTCTCTTTCCCTGATTGACATCCTGCACATTTCAGCATAGGTTTCGTGTGGAGTATTTAAGGCAACACTTAGCCTCAGCCGGTTTCATTTTTTCAAATTTAGTTAATCTTAATTCAACTAGGACCACACATAAAAACATTAGTCTCAAAATGAGAAGATGTGATTCATGCCAGATTTAACTATTGGCTATTTTACCTCTGCAGTAGCCGGGCTGGTGCACACAGAACAGTCACCAGGCATCAAAACATTCATTTACATGCAACACCATTAGTCTCTATCACACTAACAACTATAAATCTACAAACACACATCAACATATACAGTACCTTGCGAAAGTATTCGGCCCCCTTGAACTTTTCAACCTTTTGACACATTTCAGGCTTCAAACATAAAGATATAAAATTTTTATTTTTTGTGAAGAATCACCAACAAGTGGGACACAATTGTGGAGTGGAACGAAATCTATTGGATATTTTAAACTTTTTTAGCAAATAAAAAACTGAAAAGTGGTGCGTGCAAAATTATTCGGCCCCTTTACTTTCAGTGCAGCAAACTCACTCCAGAAGTTCAGCGAGGATCTCTGAATGATCCAATGTTGTCCTAAATGACTGATAGAATCCACCTGTGTGTGATCAAGTCTCTGTATAAATGCACCTGCTCTGTGATAGTCTCAGGGTTCTGTTGAAAGCGCAGAGAGCATCATGAAGACCAAGGAACACACCAGGCAGGTCCGTAATACTGTTGTGGAGAAGTTTAAAGCCGGATTTGGATACAAAAAGATTTCCCAAGCTTTAAACATCCCAAGGAGCACTGTGCAAGCGATCATTTTGAAATGGAAGGAGTATCAGACCACTGCAAATCTACCAAGACCTGGCCGTCCCTCTAAACTTTCAGCTCAGACAAGGAGAAGACTGATCAGAGATGCAGCCAAGAGGCCCATGATCACTCTGGATGAACTGCAGAGAACTACAGCTGAGGTGGGAGAGTCTGTCCATAGGACAACAATCAGTCGTACACTGCACAAATCTGGCCTTTATGGAAGAGTGGCAAGAAGAAAGCCATTTCTCAAAGATATCCATAAAAAGTCTCGTCTAAAGTTTGCCACAAGCCACCTGGGAGACACACCAAACATGTGGAAGAAGGTGCTCTGGTCAGATGAAACCAAAATCGAACTTTTTGGCCACAATGCAAAACGATATGTTTGGCGTAAAAAGCAACACAGCTCATCACCCTCAACACACCATCCCCACTGTCAAACATGGTGGTGGCAGCATCATGGTTTGGGCCTGCTTTTTCTTCAGCAGGGACAGGGAAGATGGTTAAAATTGAGGGGAAGATGGATGCAGCCAAATACAGGACCATTCTGGATGAAAACCTGTTGGAGTCTGCAAAAGACCTGAAACTGGGACGGAGATTTATCTTCCAACAAGACAATGATCCCAGACATACAGCAAAATCTACAAAGGAATGGTTCACAAATAAACGTATCCAGGTGTTAGAATGGCCAAGTCAAAGTCCAGACCTGAATCCAATCGAGAATCTGTGGAAAGAGCTGAAAACTGCTGTTCACAAACGCTCTCCATCCAACCTCACTGAGCTCGAGCTGTTTTGCAAGAAAGAATGGGCAAGAATGTCAGTCTCTCGATGTGCAAAACTGATAGAGACATACCCCAAGTGACTTGCAGCTATAATCGCAGCAAAAGGTGGCTCTACAAATTATTAACGCAAGGGGGCCCAATAATTTTGCACGCCCCACTTTTCAGTTTATTATTTGCTAAAAAAGTTTAAAATATCCAATAGATTTCATTCCACTTCACAATTGTGTCCCACTTGTTGGTGATTCTTCATAAAAAATAAAATTTTTATATCTTTATGTTTGAAGCCTGAAATGTGTCAAAAGGTTGAAAAGTTCAAGGGGGCCGAATACTTTCGCAAGGCACTGTATAGTCAGCACATTCACTACAGTTGTTGTTGAGGTTCTTTACTTAAGTAAATGTACCAAAACAATTATGTGAAAATAACAAGGAAGTTTACTGCAGTCAAAATCTGAAGCTGCGTTCAGCTACACAAATTTGTATTTTGATTTGATTCCTTTGACTTTTCTCTAATCTTTGCTCTTTTGTCAAATATTGGATAGTTTTTTTTTTTTTAAGTTTTGGGGCCTCAAAAAGTTATTGGAATGAAACCATCTAGGAAGTGTAGAAGAGAAATGTCGAGAAACATCACAGCAGGCACTTTAACTTGTTTAGACCTCCCTTTCAGTGAGCGGTAGATCAAGAGCTAATAGTTTAAAAGGCTTTCACACTAGCTAAAGTATCAAACCATAAAGTTAAATTAATGTTCATATAGGCTTGCAACAAAGACATACTCACATGTATCTGTTTATCGGTTAGGAAATTGAAATCCACGGGGGATATATTTTTGTATTTATATATATTTATACATATATGACACTTAATGCACTAAAGACAAGCTGCCGCAGAGTGATACAGTTTATTGGAGGAGATACACAAGACCGAGGGATAGTCTTTGTATATCCAGTTCTTAAAATACTCTATTAGCCTTCCTGCAAAGGAATTTCATTTGTCTTCATTCCCTGAGCTTCACTCAGCTGCTGGTAGATGAGCAAAGGAAATGTGTGCACTATTTTTGTCCAATTGCAACACAGGCTTTATTAATCACAGCTTCTTTTCAATTACCATGAAACAAGACTTGAATAACCAATGCTGTGCTCTGCAATCATCATCATTCCATGCTGCTCATGTAATTGTTTATGTTTGGTGGCTGTTTTGATTAAAGGGAAAACCCTTCATCTGTTGTAAGTATGCATGTGACTTATTTTTTATCTCACTGACACGTCACTTTCTTTGCTCAGTGTATTTCAGGTCCGGCTGGAGTTGCTCAATGTTTGTCTTAGTGTTATGAGATCTCAACATTCTCCTGTAACAAGAAATACTAAGACCTTACTGTAAAGCTGCATCTGATCTCTTCTCCTAATACTGTGGCCCCCCAAACTGATTTTTTTTTACCCAATGAAGCATTACTTCTAGATTGATTCTTCTAAAATCACTTTGACTACAGCTGATAAGTTTATTGTGCAGCTCTTCAGCACTCAACGGCATTCACTGCTGCTCGATAACTGGCGGCCTGAAGGATACAGTTCATGGGATGCATTTTGAACACCTACTGTATAGATGCTTTATGGTCACACACTAATGGATCTCCTCCTGCTGTCATTAGCTTCCTCTTCATCTTTGCGTTCAATTTGAAAAAGCAGGACGATGGTTTACAGCTCAATGTGGGGCATTCAGACTGCCTGAAGTCATGAAACATGATGAGCTTAAGCTAAAATATAGAATGATTTTGAATCTAATTTGAAGTCAGAGTGGAAAAATAAAGAGGTTTATGAGTCACCAGACTTAGAAGAAATTAATTTGTGTTAAGAAAGCTGTGAAATTGACTTGTGAAAACCTGAGGAGGATTATCCATCACACTGAACTTAAAGGTTCAAACAGCTGACTGTTTTAAACGTCGTTGCCACTGCATTCATCTCTGGATACTGTCAATCTGTTGTCACCCTACTACATAGTGCAGGTAGGCCATTCTGATAGATATTTCCCACTCGACAGAATGAGCTACCCTACATCTATAGAAGAGGTAGGCCATTCTGATAGATATTACCCACCTGACAATGAAATCAAAAGTCCTTGCATGGAAATAATCCCTTCCCTTTAAACTCAGTGCTAATGTGCTTCTATTTGTGTGTTTTTGACACTTGGTTACCAACAAAAAAAAATAATAAATAATTGGTGTGTACAATACATATAAAGAACAATAACTGTGCTAAACTCAAATGGTGCTTCCTTATTAATCATGGCGAGGAGGACATCTAGTGGTTTCTTTTTCCATGTGTTCAAGTGAAGTGACGAGACTTCTGCGTAGAACAAAAGGGCTTTATTCCACAATATAAACTTGTAACATCTTCCGCTACCCCCCCCCCCAGTATCCTATGTTGGGTTACATGCTGTGGTGGGAATATGTCAGCAGCGCTATGTTGCCACTCCACAGATGTAATCCATCCATCTGCCATCGCTAAAGCACCAACACAACTCAGCGGAGATCAAGCCATTGAAGTCGATTCAGACAAAAATTATTGCTCACATAAATAAACCTATTCTCCAAAAAAAAGTGGGAATAATTATATGAAGATGCATGTACTAAACACTGGATTAAAAAAAAACAAGAATCGTAATAATCATTGGGGGGGGTGGAAACTGTGACATCGTTCGCCTTAGCTCTGGTTTAACATGCATGGAGGTTCCAGAGAAGATAATATTAACCCTTGATTAACCCTCTTAACTGTTGTAAAACTCCTTTTGCGCCGATGTAATGGAAACCCATGCAGCACACGTTTTTTTTTTTCCTTTTCATTTAGACAACCACAAACAGTTCATAAGAAGAAAGAAATATATATAATATATATATATATGTAAAAATACAAAAAATAACTAAACATTATAGTTCCAGACAACAAGTCAAAGAGGAGATAGCACCGTTTTTACAAAAGGCTCGGACATACATGACAAAGAGGAGGGCGGGGCGGGGGGGGGGGCAGGATCAATGACACATCCAGACTGGTGGCTCGAATAAACGGACTGATGACTGAGAGATCTCTTCAGCCATCCTTTAGCTAAATCTCTACATTCTCTTCATTTCCTCATCTGTCCATCGTTCAGTGTACACCTGACACAAATGTAGTCCTCCTTCTCTGCCATCTCGGCCGTAACCCCGACGCAGACTTGGTGGAACCATTGGTTACAGCTGCCGTCACACTGGACCCAATCCACCTGCAGCAAAACACACGCAGGTTGTTCTAACCGAGATGGAAAATGATTCAACATTAAAGCTGCATTAACTGATTGTCCACCGGGCTGTAAACACTGCACATATTAACACTTGGAAGTTGATATGGTGAACTTGTTGCTAATTTACACCTCCAGCAGTTACAGGAACAACACGATTATTAATTTGGAGTTGGGTTTGTGTCCACTTGATGAATGTAAATCAGACAGTCACTGACTTTTAACTTTGGTTTTGGTCTTTATCAACTCCTGACGGAAATATCTGGCTCTTTAGCTGCTAAATGTAACACTATGTTTACCAGCTAGTCGCTAACTGCATCTGTCTGCAGTTTGGTGCTGCGCAGGTAGTGTATAGTGCATTATAAAATTAGATATAAATAGTAAAGAACCAGAAACAATGAGCCAGCACACACACCCACACTGACATGCTCCCTATAGCTGAGGGGAATATTCTCTGTGGATGCTTCAGTATGAGCACCACCTTTCACATACAAGTAGTCTTGTGATCCATTGTTAACATAAAAATATTGATTATAGCCACATTTCTGACTTGAAGCATTATTAATATGCCCATGTGTACTTTGAGACAGGCTGTACTCGCTGTCATTGTTCATCCTGTTCATACTGGTCATTATAAATATCTTCCTATTGTGCTTCAACTGGAAGAGATGAGAGACAAAATCCACAGTCCTCTGTGTAAACATATGTTCTTAAATTAAGCTGAAGCTGATATGAGGCTTTACCAGTTACTGTTTAACAAATCAGGTGGATATCTTCCAAAGTTACAAAAAAAAAAATCCCCTCTTCTTGTTACTATCAACAAGCAAACACTGTCCAAGGAAACAGAGGGAATTTTATACTAAGCACGGTTCGGTTGGTCCTCAGATGCTGCTCTTGAAACATCATTACGATCCTGACATTTTGTCATTAAGAACTACCAGCATCGTTTTTTTAGATGTTCAGAGCAATTGACCCTAGGTTTTCCTTCCCCTGCTGTCTTTTCTGTTATGGTGTATCTACATGTGATAAAGACGCTTGACAGTGACAAAGTCCGATCGCTCTTTCTCAGCTGCAATTATTTTTGTTACATGACAATTGTTATGCAAGTTCTATACTGACATAATAAGAAAAGGTTTTATTATAAAAGTTTTTCTCACCTCATCTCCCTCTGGCAGCTGACACCTCTCTGCCGGACACATGGCCATTTCCTCATCAGACTCCGACTGGGAGAAATCAGAGCGGGGAGAGGACGAGGTCGAGGCCGGCCTCTTTTTATTCATCTTCTGTCTTTTGTGAGAGTGCTTTTTGTCCTTTTTGTCCACCCTGCGCTCTGCATCTAATCCTTCCCTCTCCAGATGCCGCTTTGCTTTCTTTTCTGAGCCAATCGTAGTTTCCCTCACACCAGTGACACCATCCTGAATAAATAATAAAAACAAATTGAAACCGATGTTGGGGCGGGTTTTAGTTTAGCTTTGAGTCAATGTATTTGGTGGCAAGAGTTTGTACCTGATTCATCGGCAGATTATTTCCCTGAGAGTTAAACTGCATGTGTTTGTCACAGTTTGTGGACTCGTCCTGTAGTGGCGACATGCATCTGTTTGTGTGTTGGCTGCTGGCTCTGTCCAATAAAACGTGAAAGAGGCTCTGGACCTCTGGCAGACACACCTGCAGCAGGAGTCCCTCCACCATCAGCTCCTCCAGATCCTGACTCAGGCCTGTCACACAGATAAACACCCAGCATGTAAACAATAATCATCTTTATTGAACCATGACTCTGCAGTTTATAATAAGAAGGTACTGACCCTGCAGCGGGATGCACCTCTGCTCGGTGTAGAAGACTGTCTGAGCATGGCTTGTCCTGTTCCATTCGGGAGTCAAACAAGGAGCCTGTATCAGAAACAATCAAAGCCAAAACTTAACATTTGCACGGGATTCTTTTTCAATTAACTGCGACAAAAAGTGTCACGAGGAGGCAAAAAGCAACCTGAGTGTTGTTGTGAGCGTCGAGGCTGCTGGACGCCCAGCGGGTTAAGGTGGGAGGAGTTCCTGGTCTCTCTTCCAGTTCTGGGAGGTTACAAGACTGCTGTGCTCGGTGCTGCCAGTTAACTGTCCTCTCGACCAGATAGTGCAGGGCGTCGCCCTCTGGCAGGCGCACCCCAATGCGCCGCAGAGATGACAGCAGAGAGACCACTTTGTTCAAGGGGGGCTTTTCTGATCGCTGGCACTGCGGACAGAGCCATGGCTGTGTTTCGCAGGAGTCTGACGTCTCGGACACACACGCTGTGGAAAGCATTCCTGCAGAGTTCACACTGTAACATCGCACCCATGGGCGCCTTCTGACAGACACACACCTTCAGGTCCATGCAGTCTGCCGTGGGAAGGAGCTTTGACTCATTTGCTGCCCTGAGATTAGAGAAAGCCTCCATCTCCCTCAACCGCAGCTCCTCCAGAGTTGCCATCTGGTAAAGAAAATACAGCCTGGGTCAGAACATCTCATGATAGTAAGAGGTTGTCAATCCCATCAACTACCAAGGTCTCTTATAGATTTCTCTTCGTAGGGAAACACTTACTGCAGAGGTAGAATCCCTGGTCTCTGAAAGAGCTTTTTCCACATCACTGAGAGTGTTGAGCCTTGGTGATTTCTTTTTGTTACTTTTTGGCGATTCTTTCCCTTTCTTGGCCTTCCTTTTTGGAGAACCTACATTTTCAACTTCACATCTCGGGCACAGGACCTGTGATGTACAATGTAACAGTCAGAGTCAGATTTTTTTCCTTCTCCGGAGCAGCTCACATCTCTGAAGCGTGACATTTTTTAAATGTATATGGATGCCTGTATTTTTTGGCAATAGGACTTGAAATTAATATTTAATGATATCTTTAATTTGTCACTGACTTTGTCTAAACACATATACAGCAAAAGAGACAGGGAGAGAAAGAAGGACAAACGTGAGAGAGGAAGGAGGCAGACAGCCTATTTAACCTCCATTATGTCCTCTCCTGCTCTTTGTGATGATGAATACTTTGTATTGATATATGCAGGACTCATGACTTGGGCCCTGAGCAGACAGAGTGCTTCTTAGCTGCCGCAGCTTTCTGCAATAGTTTTCAATGAGCGTAAAGCCTTTTGCTCGCTTTTTGCGTTGCCGAGTGCTTCTAGTTTTTGCAGGAGCACCCTGAACGCCTCAAGTTGAAAATCTTCAACTCGGAACAGAAAAGCGACCAACGTCATTTGTGTTTTTTTTTCTCCATGGTCCAATCAGATTAAGTTAGAGGCAGGTCTTCTGTGGTGGTGACGGTGGTTCCATAGCAGTACTTTGAAGAAGAAGAAAAAGATGTAGCAAGCTACCCTTTATTTAAAATTGTAGGCTGCCTCAAGTTTTGCAACCTACAAAAAGCACCGTCTGGTTAGCTCTCTTTTACATATTTACATACATATTCTGTTGCTGTTGTTGACATGGGAAGAAATAGATATTTATTTCTGGCTGTGTTAAGCAGGCAGTCCTTCTCAAGCTGCTGCACTGCTGATAGGCTACATTTACATTTAAAAAGGAGTAATCACTAAGAAAGTTAAGTTGTCTTTTTAAATTACAGCCATGAAGCATCCGTTACTACATCTAAATCTGCCACAAATGTGTATGCAATAAAACTACATCAGAAATGTTGCAGCTAAAGAACATTTTCGGTGGATGGAGAAAAAAAGAAATAGGAGCCGTAATGAAATTGGGTCATGTGGACATGAAGAGTAAGTGAGATGATGGGCTTATTATTATTTTACCTCCAGTAAGGTAAGGGTTGAGTCTCTCTGAAGAAAAGTTGTAGCAGCAGATTCTTTCCACTCTTGCACTTCTACCATTAAAGACTCCAGCCTGTCTAGAGGCTCCAGGTGGACTTGAATGGCTTGTCCTCTTAGCACTATGTCAGAGAGGCTGTCAATCATCGGTGTGCAACCACCGGCCTGAAAAAAAGGTTCTTGTGTTACAATAATAATAATAATAATAATAATAATAATAATAATAATCAACCCACACAAAGAATTATACCAATTGACTACCCCTCCACAAAGTCATGAAATGTCCTAACCTGAAGCTCCTCAGCTTCTTGGAGCCACTCTCTAGCTTTTCTGATGGTGTCTTTGAGGAGGAGACAGTTTGAGAGGTAAGCGGGGATGCCGGACGCCTTCTCAGCAGCAGCACTAAGGGTCTCTATGGAGTGTGGTGGTCTGAAAGGCAGTAAAACACAAATGAAAAACTGTAGGTAAAAGACTTGCATCCCCTCCAAGTTAATAACTCACTAGAACAAGAACTGTCATGGCATTTTCTTCCAACATAATCACAAGAAGCTTTCTGAAATTATTTTTCCAACCAGCAGTTTCAAAATGTTCAGAATACCCTGTACGCACTGTTTTGACAGGACTTTCAAAACCAAGAATCTCGAGATGGAATATAAATGAAGTCATGAGAAGTGTCAAACATCTTGGGCAAAACACTAGAAAATATAATTATAAGCAATACTTTTAATAATGTGAAACCCAAAATTCAAAGCTGCAGTAAATTAAGCACGGTGAGGAAACATAACTCCTTTGAAAAATGTAGAAATTTAAGCCCCGACTCAAAATTAGTTTTGCTGATAATGGAGAGGAAAAAGATGCACATTCTTGACAGCCATGCCATTAAAGCCTTTGAAAAGCACTTGTGACAGTTAAAACTGAACAGCACTGAGTACCAATGGAATGAGGGCAGAACTAAATGTGATGCTCACTTTTTGTTGGTCTTGTTGAATATTCTAGCAGCAGCATTTTGCTCTAGCTGTAATTAAAATGAAGCAAAATCAGGAGCACTGATGTAATATTACATTGTTCACGTACAATCAGTGCAAATACCTGGGCAGAAAGTTACAGGTATTAACAGAGCATGACAAGCTATCACAACGTCTTCTTGGTGATGTTTTGGATGGTTTTTCCCCACCCTGTGGCTTAGATGCTAACATGTTCATGGATGTGTTCTGTGTTGCCCTCACCTGGCTTTAAGGAGACCGCTGGCCTTGTCCTCCCAATGCTCGGACACAGTCAGCAGCTCCTGCAGGCGTGCCATGGCTTTCTCCACAGAGGGGTGAGGTGCCAGGCCGACTCCCTGGTCGATGAGCCTCCTCATGGTCTCCAGAGTCAGGGTGGCAGGCTGAGCGCTGGCCTGCTGCACCCCCTCCAGCCAGCGGGCCTGCTCCCAGCCTCACTCTCAGGCGGGGCAGCTCAGGCAGCTCCACGTCAAAGTCGAAGCTGACGTCTAACAGGCTCTGGATCTCAGCGACGCTGGGAACTTCGTCTGTTAGGACCTTCTCACTGTGCTGCTGGAAGTCTTCAATGCGATTCAAGTTCCTAAAGAAGGACATAAATTCAAACATACAGAATGTCATAATCAATGCATTTGCATACTTGTTTTCAAGAGTCACATTTATTATATTGCAGAGCAAACTATGTAGTTGTCTGAAGCCGGGCAGACACTGTACGGATTAAAAAGGATAGGTTTACAATTTTTTGTTGGTTATGAACATTTAAACAGGTTTTGCTTGCTGTAATCATTCCTCCTGTTCATGCAGCTCCGTTACTGATGTGTTTACAATTTAAGTTATGGGGACAAAATCCACAGACAGATAATATAAGGCTTCAGCAGTGTGACTTGGCAAAATCAAGTGAATCACTTCCAAAGTTAAGGCTTTCTTGGTACAACATTCCCTCATTCCTTGCCAATATTCAGTGTGAGCAGCCATGTCGTGGCTGGTCAGTTGATCCATACAGTGGGAGCATTAAAGTCGCAGGTTTGTGCAGATTGAAATGTGTAGTGTGAGATTGCGCAATGTACTGTACAAGAATAATTAACGCACACAGTGTCTGCCCAGCTTGAATTTAAATTAATGGTATTTTTCTGTGGTAAAATCACAGAGATGCCTTTGTCCTCGGCAGACTACCTTCAACATGGGGGCTTGAGGAAGACTGCAGGAGAGGTTATACAGCTGCCTCACAAATGAACTCAGCTCCTCCACCGTCAGCTGGCTGCATGATTTCCCACTACCACACTGATACCTGGGAAAGAGCGGCCAATCAGTTAAAGAAATGTACCCCATTAAGGCACTAATACTACTTCCTGGCTTGAGGAAACATGTAGAGAAATGTGATGACAGCTAATCTATAAATCTGATGTAGTAGAGTGTATCAACGTTACCTGGTCTGCCTCTTGCCATTCAATAGCTGCTGTGCCACCGAGGAGCACTTCTCTGCATCTTGTGTGACCAGACGTAGCCGACGCAGCAGGTCGTTGTCAGGGAACAGCTTGGACTCTGATTGGGCAAGAAGGGAGCGAAAGACTGGCAGGCCTGAGGAGAGAACACCGGGTTCATCACATTCTGACACATAAGACAGCATTCACAGTTGAAATAACATAACAAACACCACACATTGCCTTAAATAACATCGCCTTGACTTCTTTTTTCATCATTTCTGGCCACAGTGATTGTGTTTTGTAACATTTTCTTAAACAAGGACCATACCAGTGGTTTCAGCACAGTAAATCCCTTGTATCTATAATTACATTACTGACAACAATTTCCCAGTTGTGGCATTGTAATTTTAAAAAGCCTTTTTTCCTGACTTCCAGGTGTCAGCTCATTATAATACACATATCTAATATACGTATAACAAAATCAACTCGAACAACAAAAAAAAACTTACTCAACATAGCTAACAACACATTACTATGAAACACTAGTCTGCACTGGTTTATGTCAAACAATTTTTGAGTTGTTATAGTGTTAAATTAGTGTAGTGATCTGTGAATCCTTCCTGGAGGTGCATTCACAGAACTTTGGCATTCAGCTGCCACACAGCATTGCATTCATCAGCTATGATGTTCGGAACATGAATAATCAGACATGAAAGTTGTAAAATCTTGTCATAAATTTGCCAGATAGTTGTATTAAATGGTCTATGAAAATGATATTGATGACTTTAGGACCTGTAAGTTTAAGCGGACCGTTATAGCTACGGCACATGAACGCACCATTCCTGTACATTAAACTCAGATCATCAGGACTGGATGACCCGCAATGACGTAACATAAAGTTGTGATGCTTTCACGAGAAAATGTCAGACAGTGAATATCATGATTAGAACCACCGAGAAGAAGATTACAATTTCTACAGACTATGGTACCGAATCAGTTTAAGCATACTGTGGAGGAAATGGTGCTGAGGCGAGCAGAGTGAGACAAGGATCATTGGATCAAGCAGAACACCTGCCTCTGCAACCAACAGATGGCAAATTATGCAATCTACAACAAGTGTTTTTTGTGCCATTACTGGGACATTTCAAAATTGTTGTCAAGTTAGAGCGAGGCAGTGGACAAACCTAAACGTATGACTGTATCTAGGTGTTTGTATGAATTATTTCCATTTAAACATCATATTGAAAATCTCATCACCAAATTAGGACCAAAACTTAGATTTCTGTACAGAAACTGATCCAGTTTACCTTTGACTTATAGGCTACGGACAGTTTTCTATCAGAGAAAACTGTTTCCATCAGAGGCTTTCTGTCAGTCCTTTTATGGCAATATAATCTACAGATAGGCTGCTGCTTCACAAAATCACTGGTGTGGTCCTTTAAGGCTTTGTGTTCTCATTTGCTCTTGCTGCTTACCTTTCTTCTTTTCCAGTTTAGCCTCGAGAGTCTCTGTCACTAGGGAGGCCCATTCATCATACAGTTCAGCTCGCTGCTTCACAGCAATCATCATGGGGAACAGCTTATCCAGTGTGTATCTGTAACTGCAGGAGAAAACAGAAAACAGAATTAATAAGGTACAGGTAATAATAAGACACACAGATAACAGGTTACTCTGATCTCTTTGTACAAAGCATGCAGCATCAGCTCCAGAGGGACTAACTTCAGTGTGTAGTTGGTGGTGGGGCAGGAACACAGGTCGTTGATGTGGTGCAGACACACCAGTACTCCTGGGCTGCAGGGACAGGTGATGGCAGACAGGTAGCAGGTGGTCCTGCACCTGGCACACTGCCGCTCGTCATCCTGGAGGTGATCGTATTTTGCCTCCTTCTGATGAAACACTCCCTGAAGGTGTGAGACAACAACAAAGTGTTGAAGGCTAATGTGCTAAGGGTTTTGGCAGGGATCAGCAGAGGCAGGGATATACAGACCAGAACGGGGGTTAATCCCATGCCCACCCATCCCCCTATGCCCCCCCCCGAAACATCACACCCTGGATTGAATTATTTAAAGATCATCTTTTTTTCGGCAGAACAGGAGTTGAACCCCTGCCTGCTGCGTCAAGGAGTAAACCTCTACATATGGGCGCCCACTCGACCAACTAAGATATCCGGGCGACTGCACCCTGGGTGTATTGATATTTAATTAAAAAGTATATATATTAAAAAATAAAAACTAGAAGAAGACTATCTTACCATTTTCTTAACTTTCTCTCTCTGTGTCTGCTCTTCTCGGATCATTGCGACCATGTCCTTGTGGACAGCTGACGCCAAGACCACATCGAGTGTGTCAGCTTTCGTGGCCATGTTGCACACCATCTCATCATGGGAGAACACATTGTACCGATGCAGCATACGATAGTGGTCAACGCACTGCCGGCCAAGAGGCATCTGGTGATAGAGAGAAGAAAGAAATGGGTTGTAAAGATAGTTCCTTCATGTTGTATTCGAATGCCTAAATCACATGAGATTTAAAGAAATTGTATCCGCTACAATAATTGATTCTTTAAAAAAAAAAATAATAATAATAATAATAATAATAGTCGTAACAAAAATGGCAAATGGATGCATGTCTAAGTCACTACGTGGTCTGCAAACGGACATTTTACAGGCTAGAAACTATTCTAAACACTGATGCATTAAGCTAAAACACAAACTCACACCTTGTGTGTTGGTTGGAAACCACTTATATTAGCTTTTATTTTGTATGTGTAATACTGTTCTAAAATCCTTTTCCATTAAAATGAAAGAATACTCGTCATCCATCACAAGGTATAAAGTGATACATACCCAGTCGACAGTGCAGAAGTTGACCGCCTCAGCAAAGTTGAAGCCCTGATTGAAGCCACTGTGGTAGGCTCTAGGAAACGTGATGACAAACTCGCCAGCGCACTGGTTTGTTCTGTAGATCTGAAGGACAGCAGAGACAAAAGCAGAGGATTAATGTTCCTGTTAGAAAGAGCAGCTGCTTAATCATGTAAAAGTCACTTGTGCATTACTGCGGAATCTAGATGCAAAAGAACACATACTGGGACTCCGTGGGCCATCAGGGTGTTGGGGTTCATGATGGTGACCAGCTGATGCAGCAGGTCAGGCTGAGACTCAAACAGCTCCGGGGCCAGTTTCCTCATCACCTCCTCCAGCTGTTCTGCTGCAAAACCAGGAGCTCCGTACCAGGTTTTGGGTTCCCCCCTGGTAGTGAATAAAATAAACATAAACTTAGCATGAAAGGAAACTAAAATAAAGCCCAGACCTGACCATTTACTTTCACAAGCCACCATGTATAACCTCTTTGCTCTCATTAAGAAAAGCCCTTAAGTCTTAAGTACCAATGCAGGTAGTTGATGGAGTAGCTCCAGTGATCCTCAATGTGCCAGCAGAAGGAGGAGAAGCACATGCCGACATAAAGCCATGGCAGCGTCATCCCACAGATGTCAGCTGTCACATGAGTCAGTACAGAAGGGTTCATCATCGCCAGGTTGTTGAGGTTCCAGCCACACTTAAGGTATTTCTACAAGACAGATGACATACAGAATTTAATGACGCAGGAATGTACTGTTCATAACACTGCATTTTACATTAGGCTGTGCTATCTGATACAACTGCCACACATGATTTCTGCAGGTAATAATAATACCACATATAATACAAATTATTCCATTTCTTGATCATACAGGCCAAAGTATGATCAAAGTATGTTGAAAAAACAAGTAGGCCTTAAATCATTTATTATCATATCACTTTAATACTTCCCAGTAGTATATAACAACAGTTCCTAATGCTATACTGTACTTCATCAAATAATAAGACCTGGACCTGTAGAAGCAGCATAAAATGGATGGATGGATGGATTAACCACTCAAAAATTATCAATTATTTTAAGTTGAATAAAGTTTTTGCTAAAGTCGGCACCTGCCCAGTATGAGACCACGACCTTCCAGGCTGCTGTAGCCAGCAGTTATGACTGTTTGCTACCGGTCTGATTGTGCTGATTGAAACCCCACTAAAAAGTAGGTTAAGGTCTCCTGACAGCCCACAATTGGATACATAAACATTACACCAGACAATATTCAAAACTTAAATTTAAGACTTTTCAATATGAAGAAACTGAAGTCAATGCTTTTTAAGACCCTTATACCCTGGACACGTTTTTATTCCACATATAGCAGCTTTAGAGTGGCTTGTTTCAGGGGTTTACCTCATCAGCTGGGGAAACCTTAAATTTTCCATTCGGAATGGGGAATCCGCTCCCAAACTCCTTTGAGGCAATATCTGCTCCATATTCTACAGTAACGTCCTCTTCGACGGCTCCCACCAAACGCCAGAACTCTTTCTCCACCAGCTCTGTGGGTACCATCTATAATGAACACACAAATAAGACGTTCAAATTCATAAAATACTCAACAGCAACAGAGACTGAGGTCATTCTGAAACAGTTTCTACTTACATGAACTGGCATGTTAAAGTAATCGGATTTGAATGCATCAGCCATTTGCCCAAATGCACGCAGGGAATAATCTCTGTATGCTTGCTCAAAGCCGAATGCCTCGTGAGGTTTGCAGCATTCCTGCAGGTAAAAAAAAACACATTGAACAAAAAAGTTAAATGCGTTTTGGCTTTATATGTTCTTTTTTCAATGTTATAAATGTTTATATAAACTCCCATTTGTGGCGGCGGTAGCTCAGTCTATAGGGACTAGAATTGGACAACGAAGAATGGCAGGTTCATGTCTCGTACAGACCAAATTATGGAGTGTGGAGTGGTAGTTGGAAGTTTACCACTTGGGCACTGCTGAGGTTCCCTTGAGCCCGGCTGAACCCCAAACTGCTTGGAGCGCATTCTACATGGCATTAATGTCTATGTGTCCTGTGTGTGTACATTGGGCCCGTGTGTGTGTGTAAGGTAACAACAACAGAGAGTAAAAGTAGAATTTCCACACTGAGGGATTCATTTAAAAAAAAATAAAAAAAATAAAGTAAATGCTTCTTATTTTCACGAGTAGAATGACTACTTAGGTAACTGTGTATCACGTTAATCAGACTTACTTTGCTGTTTATCCTCACCTGAGCGAGACACTTGGGGCACCTCCAGTCTCCTTTGGGGATGTCGAGTAGTGGAGGGATCAGGCAGAAGGTGTGGTAGCTGTCGTCACAGCCGTCACACAGCAACAGACGTTCTTCATCTCCCCCGCTGCCACACACCAGACACACAACCAGATCCACCTGGAGAACAGGATAAAGAGTTTGTTATCCATCTGTTTCAGAGCCACGACAACTGAAAGAAATAGCGTCATTAGTAGCTGCATTAGGCGATGCTAATGTGGTTCCTATGAACAAACTTTACATAAACTATAACAAAGACAATTTGACAACACAGGTTTAATGTTAAGTGATTAAAGCTGAGCTTGAACTTTTGATCAAGAGATTTAATATCTCATGCAGGTACATCTAATCCAAAGGAGGAGATAAAAGACATTTGTACTTACTGGACTTGGAAGAACAGGGGGGATGATTTTCTTGTACCGTGACTTGGATTTGTCAGTTTCAATTATTGGTTCTTTACTTTCAACTGGTTCCTGTTTCACTGGGATGGGGATTTCTTTTTCTGTAAGACAACAGGAAACTTTACGATGGACATTTTCAGTGTGTAATGTCTTCTGTGAAGACATATTTTATATTATCACATAATTATATTATTAGTTTATAGACCAGCCTCCACTCACAGGAGGAGTTGAAAAATACACTTCTCTCCGCTTATAACTACACAATGTAAGGGATAACATTACATGACTACACTGCTTATATGAATGTTATTTAGGGAGGGTTAAACTAAATAGTAACCATAAACAGAGCTTCACCTGGTTCTTGCTTGGCGACAAAAGAACCCATCCTTCGCCTCAGGTTTGGCCTGTTGTCTCCGGGCTCTGGTTCAGTCTTCACACAAATGGCCTACAGAACAAGTGAGTTGAGTTAGACTGCAGGCATCTACTACATTGCTCTACTAAAATTGTGATGTGGATATATGAGAAGAATAATGAAGAATAATAATAACGAGTGTGCTGCTGCTTGTTTCAGGGCAGTTTCGGTCAGATGTTTGTAGCTCTCTTCAACAGCACCCACCTCACACTTGATGCGCTTGGCTCTGCGAGCAGTGGGGCCGGTGTCGGGCGTCTGGCCAGTCTGCCTCTGAGCCTGGTCCTGCACCTTGGGCTCCTTGGCTTCCATGCTCTCTGTGCTTTTGATGCTCTCCACTGGCTGGACTGGCTTTTGAACACACTGACGGAAATAGTATGCCAGTTAAAACCACAACTTTGTATTACAGAAGGATGTATGTGTGTGTGTGTGTGCGCCTAACTAGAAATACCTGTATGTTGACATGCAGCATTCACTCAGATATGAATGGAATACTAGATACAGCTATTAATATGACTACACAAACGCAGACAGAATAGATTTAAATGTCTAAGACAGGAAGTGTGAGTACCACAGCCTTCATTTTACAGGGATATCTTTGAATAATAATCAACACTTTGCTTTACCAGTGGAAATAAATACTAGGAAGTATCAGCAGCTACCGAATGTGGTTGAAAGACTGGGACATAATCTATCAAAGACAGTATTCTGTATTTAAATATGTTCAACCTAAACAGCAAAAGAACAAACAAGGCCATGAGGATGTGGCTAGTTACAGTTTGCTAACCCAAACGGGAGCACAGAAACTCAGGAGGAGCATGCCAAAACAGAAGACAAAAGACAGATTGGCACTGAAAGTGTACATGTTACAAATATCAGACTTTCAAGAAGCTGCCTGTGACATGGCAGTTTAATTATTTACAGAAGCACTTAAAGTATTTTATCATGAAAGAGGGCCTTTATATAAAACTGAGCTGTCATGGCGCCAAAGAAAACAGAGAAAAGGGGCTCTGGTATTCTGTTTTGGTCAAACTACCAGAATGCACTGCGTCACACCGGACCAATGGGTGACGTAATGCAAGCGCATCAAAGGCCGGCTGGTAAACAATCCTGTCATACAGTTAAATGGTAAGCAAAAATATGTTTCTGTAAACATTTGAGGTGAGAAATAGGCAAGGCAGGAACATCATCTTGGTTTATATTTGAATCAATTTAATATTATGTATTGTGTCAAATGATAACAGAAGGTATCTCAGGACACTTTAAAGATAGAGTAGGTTTAGACCACACTCTTTAATTGACAGAGACCTAACTATTCCCCCCAAGAGCAAGTATTTTGTCCGACAGTGGCGAGGAAACCCTTGATTCAGGCCATGGCTCTTGGTGAGCAGCCTTCTGATCTTTCTTTTGATTAGCGGCATAGTTTTACAGTTTATTCAGCATCTGTTGTCGCAATACTAGAAATACAGTAACAGCCCTAGAGCCAGCAGAAAAACGCTGGATAATAAACCGACCTGGGCACCTGTAAGATGGAGGAACATAGTTCCTTTAC